>JAULKK010160689.1:0-16525 GCA_032355705.1 Rubia peregrina | reverse complement strand
TTGTCACAGGTTCTACCTCTAGTATTTCGAGTTTTGGAAAGTACTTTTTAAGTAATTTTTGTACTTGTAAAAACCTATAATTACTATGTACATAATTTATTTCAAAAAAAAATTACTTTGAACATAATTTATTCAGTAAGCAATGTTTGTTTGAGGACAAGAAGGAGGGATTTGGGGTGCAATATTATAAGTTTAATTAGATATGGGGTTCCAACTATAATTTAAGAAAGTTTGGGACATGAAGGAGGGATTTGGGGTGCAAATACCACTTTTAAAGGGGTGATGTTCATAAATAATTGGAGAATTAATGATTCCAGGTTAGAAGAATCGCGCGAGTCAAGATCCGGGTCGGTAAAATGCAATACTTGAGTTTTTACAACCAGACTTGATGTTTCATTTTCATTATTTGATGTTTTATCCAAACCTTGTGCTGTTTTTCAGTTTGGTGAAACAGTTATGTTTTAATATTTATATTTAGTGTTTTTATTTTATATTTAACTATTTGGATGTGTATTTTTAATGTTTTCATTTGATATTTGTTTGACGTTTAACTACTCAAATTTTGATGTGTATCTTTTGATGATACCTGGGCCACGACCATTCGAGCCCAGCGAGCTTCGAAGTCAGGGTATCGTCTAAAGTCAAACTTGAGGCCCATAAAGGGATGCGTGATCCATTCCTAATTAAGGATATTATTTATTCCTACAAGGAAACTATCTCGTGTATACCAATTATACTCGAGTTACTATATATATCAAATAAGGAAAGGAGTTGGAATCCCATTAGAGATCAGATTCTCCTCCCCTATAAATACACAGGCCTGGTAAGCCTTTATTCATTCATTACACTCTAAACACAAGGCTTATACTAACTTAAGCATCATAGTATTTACCCCCCGGACACCGGGGGCATTGTCTTGCAGGTCAGGCGCAATTCAAGGGATCACGAAGAGAAGCTTCTATCGGTGGAAACATATTTATCAACGACTAAGGGGGTCATTAGTGAGGTTTAGCTAGAGATGTCGAAGTCACTCTAGTAAACTACTATCAAAAGAGGATAGGAGATTTATCTTCACAACAAGTAGTAAAGGTTTTTAATAGGTTATATGTACAATGATAGATAGAAAGTTTGGAAGTGTAGGTCAATTGCCCCCCAAGACTCCGTAAACTTTGCTTAATCCCATTTTAGTTGTTTTATTCTTTCTTAGTTTAACTTGTCCTTAAATTTGTTAACTTATAAAAACCCAACCAAAACCCCTCTCTTTATGTGCTTTTTATATATGTATGTATCTACATGTCCAGTATAATATCAATCATTTTATAAGCAAACACGTGAGAATATCCCCCGTCTCTATGGATGATTCCGATTTGCCACTAGCTACTTAATTGTAGTTAGTAAGAAAAAGGGCTTAAAAATATCATCTTTAAGAGGTACAACGATGACCCCCCAGTTCTAGAGCCTAGTTTTCTTTATTTTCATCTAGTTTAATCTTTTATCTATGTTTAATTTGCTTTGGATTGTTAGAATGGTTCCTAGTAGTAAACTTATCAATTGGACGATATTGGTTGAAGCTTCCAAACCCATGTAGTTAGATTCTATTTTGCTCTATCATGAACATTTATTGTTCTATTAATGTTGATGTTTACTTCATTTATGCTATGGGTTGTTTGAGAATAGGAAGTATTTGTATGATTGAGTGTTAGGTTGTTAGAAATGTGTACAATTTCTTAGCTTTTTGACAATAAAATCAAAGAACGTGGAATTAGATCTTCTTGTCGTGTAACGTGATGTTAATCCTGCCAGATGAGTATGTTAATGTGGTTTGTTATCATATTTTTCCTATTGTAGCAATGAAAGGTTGAATCTTAAGTGTTAATTGTTCTAGGCTTAGTCTAATAAAAGCTTTGTTTGGTTAAATGGCTAGGCGTTTGGTAGGATGCTTGTAGTTGTTATTAAATCTATGGTCTTTTGTGTATAATGTCATTGATGAATGACCTTTATGGCATGAAATGTCTAAAGTGATCGTCAATGAGGTTTGCAAATGGTCATTGAACATCTTTATTAATTATTACTAAGAAGAAAAGAATATCTATCTAAATGGAAGTGATAGCATTCCCCATATGGATTAAATGTGAATGATTCTATGATCTATAAGAGTTTTGGAAGTGGGAATCTATTTCAAATATGATTCTGTGATTCTATGATATTTTTTATTGTGATTTTACCATCTTTTAGTTGTTTGTTGCATGATTTGCCTCCTTACCTTACTTTACTAGTGCTTTGTCTTTAAATTCATAATTTTGGAAAACCAACCAAAATCCCCCTCTTTACTTTTTTATACATCTATAAAGGAGAATGGCTAGGAAATAATTTACCTTGTTTGTTTTCAATAAAAGGGTCGTTGCTTGTCAGAGGAGCGTGCTAAATGGTCATGTTAGATTGGGAAGATGGGTAGGACTAGGGTTGATATTTTCTATGATAATTGGCATGATGTTCCAAAGAAATACAGGGAGAGATTATGATTGGAATGCACGGTAACCCAGCTACTTATTTTACAATCATGGTTTATAAGAAATAATTTGACAGCAATGAAATGTTCAAGAGTTTTGATGAACTTTTTATTTATGTCCCATTAGAGACCCTTCGAAATCGATGCCCCGAACATGGAGGACTTGAAGAAGTGGGCCATGAATATGGTATCCAAGAGTTGGCGAGAACACAAGTACACTCTATTAAGAGATTACATTTTCTCCAATAGAAAGGGTGATAGACCATGGATAACATACACACACACATATATAACCTGAGAGTTAGGACATCCGCAAGAGAAGAACATTAGAGAATGAGTGAAATGTTGTTCCCAATCAAAATTGATAGCTGATTTTATTTTAGCAATTTTATTTTACATAACTTGATTCATAATCTCACACAGGAGACGAGGGAATATTAAATGCGCATTTGTGCCCTCAACATAACTCTGCATACAGAGTCACGGGGGTTATACATTGGCGGCGGTCAAGATAGTAATGGAGCAATTTGGAGAGGGGAATGCCCAAAGAATATGCAAGGACATCGGTTATTCCGATTGACGTGGAACAAATTGAGCGATGTTATCTATTCCTAAAGGCTCAACAAAACAAAGAGGTTTGGTATGTAAAGGATAAGGGAATCGAACTTGCGAAGAAAGCTGTAAGATTGTTATCAATTACAATATAATTTTTAAATAGTAAAAAATTCTCATGAAATTATGTTTATGGGATTGTACAGGAGAAATTAAAAAAAGATGAAATTCTGGGTGAATTCTTTCCATCGGGGAAACACAATATATTGTGGAAGACAACAGGTAAATCCGACCATCAAGGACACGCAAGGAGGATGGTTTGATTTTTGACGCAATGAGAGACTTTTGGAATTGTGTGTTCTTATATTGGGGCTAAGTCGTAAAAAATTAACGAATTAAATAAAAAAAGGTCCTAGTGCGAGATAAGAAATTTGAGCGACAAGAAATTTGATTCGAAAGTTAGTCAGACACACGAGTTTTCAACTCCTAATAATCCTAAAGATCTAACTAGTGATTGGTATCCCTCTTCTAGATAGTCTCACCACTCCCTGGTTTACATAGAGGTGAACAAAATTGTAGCACCGAGGGCACCAATTGTTGGAACCCCTAACAAAACCGTCTTATCCACCATGAAAAGGAAATTATTAGAACCCCAGCCAAACACATTTTATCACCGAGGAGAAGGTTTGATCTTCCTCTAAGATATCCAATTGTGTTATTAGAACGTTACTAAGTATGTTGTATTTTCATTCTTATAGGGAAATCAATTATGCAAGCTTTTCATAGCTTTCGGTGAAAAAGACACACCCATGCATGTTACCGATGCTATTTATTATAAATCCATTAGACATCATCACTCCATACCATTTGTGGGTGGAATTGCAAGGCTTTCTGTTGAGAAACCTTTGGTGGACAATGCTTGTTTGGAGATTCCAGAAGGAGATGACAAGAACGTGGGACCAGCCCAAGGAATTTCCTCCAATAGCTTTGCCTACTTATTTATGTCAATCTGGAGAAAAGAAGTCATTTGAAACAATTCTCTCCAATACCTACAAAGTAAATCATACACGTCGGGATAAATGCCAAAACTACAAAGCCAAGAGTACAAGTGGAAAAGGGTTCACCACCTTTTGTGCACATATTGTCCAACTGGATCTTGGCATGCGACCGTAACTCAACATACATATTTTCTGAAAATGAGTGTGTGTTTGGTAGAAAGCAAGATATCATCGTTCTGTGGAGTAATTTTGATGAATTTTGATAAATTTTGTAAGTGTGACCAAGTCAACCGACCGATCATGTCTCTCTTTCTACTGTAAGTGCTTGTTTTCTTTATTCAATATCCATTCAATCAAACTACAACATATTGAGACATAATCTGCATAATATTTTGTGTAAGGTACGGTACATTTACTAATTTGCCAATCAAAAGGCAAAAGGATGAGTAGGCTATTAGTGTCCGTTGATGGCTTGAGGAATGAAGTGTTCGGACCAAGAGCTGATCGAATACATACGCAAATGCTTAGCCTGGAAGGATATAAAGTTGTACATTGCACCTTACATAGAGAGGTGATGTTTTCAATTTCACAAATATTAAACAGGTCAATACATTCTAAAATTCATAAATTATATGATTAATAACACAATTTCAATGTAGGAGTCACTGGTCTTTGATATTGACTGTCCCAGAAGCTAAGCGTGTGTATTGGATGGATCCTTTGCATTTTTAACCATCACAAGCATTTGTAGCTATTTTGAGGACTGCATTTGATGAATATAATGTTCAAAATGACTTCCAAGTAGCCCAAATCAAGGTTTGAATGTAGTTTTTTTAAATTCCTAATATTTTAATGTTATTTACTATCCACTAATTTACATTTAAAAATACTAGTACAAGAAACAAGCAAAAACATGGGTGTGTGGCTACTACATAATGTTATACACGGTCGAGTGCATTAAAGATGTACGGTTGGATTAACATGAAATGGAAAAAGTAAATATTTAGTCCATAGGTATGTCAAGTATTTTTAATTATCGATAAACTACTAATCTATAACGACTTTCCTTATATTGTAACGTCCATAGATTTTTCTAAATGAACACAAGCCGTATTCACAAGATGACTTCATTGTGGCAAGAAATTGTATGGCAAGACATCTAATAAATGTTCGATCCGCAACTCTTGGAATACCTAAGGTGGAAATATAACACATATCTCAACACTAGTGAGATGTATTTTGCAGAATAAAAATTGCTTGTTTTCTACTCTCATCTATGAATAGTTAATTGATTAGGTATGTCTATAGATTTTTGTTGGAGCTACACTCGTGTAGTGTACTATTATGCTAGCTAATATAGTTAGACTTCATGGACATAATAGAATTTAAGTGATTTTTATCTCTATATATAGATAAGTGCTAGCTTAGCCGCATCTATACATTTTTGAAACATTGCTCAATCATAGGCTACATTTGTTGCGAAAATAATTTGTGATTAGTGGCAAATTTTGGTCAGCTATGTAGATTTTTTATAATTTTACCATTTCTCCTAGCTACACTTCCGAATTTTGAAGTCCATCCTCATCATTATCGTTTACAATCCAAAGTCATGAGTGTTGGTTCCTAAATCGGAACCTCGATCGTCCGAGCAAGTTCCGCACTTGGAACTAATAAAGCGTGAGAAATGAATTCTACCTTTAAAAAACTTAGATATGGATTTGACATACGATTTAGAAACATAAAGATCGGCTCCAATCCAAGTTTAGGTGTCGGAACTCATTTATGTCCCTAGTTTGTAACTACTCCTAATGGCCAGGGATGTAGACGACATTCTGAATTCAGATCGAGTTTAAAGGCAGTTTTCTCACCGTGCCAAAGACATGAAATAACTATGTTTGATAGGAATTTTAAAAAATGGTTCTAAGAACCAAGTCACCTTCAATAACTTCTCTGGTCCGTAGTAACTACCTTTAATCATCCCACCCTACATTAGTGTGGGTATTTTCATGTACAATGTAGATCCAATCACCCGGAAGGAGGATTTGGAGGACTTGTTCCATTTCAATAATGCCCATCCTCGCGTTATGTAACTACGTTGCATGTAAGTTTAAATCCATAAGCCTAACTTTGTTCATCAATATAATATTGCGTTCCTCATCAATATATTAAGAAAGACCATGTTTATAGGCTCTTGAATGTAGAATCCATTTCCAAAATGAAAGGGTGGATAGGGGTTCACTTCCCAAGAAAGATCCAACATGAACATGTTTCGATGGAAGAGCGTTTGGCCTACATGAGCTACCGGTTGATGCTAAAGGTCAATTTGATATGTATCGCACCTTATTACGAGAGGTGAGTCAACTATAGTTTATTACAACCTTACTCTTGTTTGGATTCCATTAAATGTTATGTGACTATAAGGTATTAATAACATTTTCATTTTTGTAGCAAATACTGGATGGTGGAAATCATCGTTCTTTCTTAAAACACGGTGTTTTGGTTCAATCCATTGTACCAAATTCTCCTCAAAATGATTACAGTCACAACTTCAAAGGTGATGTTGGATGTCGTAATAAGAAACCACAAAGGATTCCATTCGAAATCCCTAAAGGTCGAAATTTAATTCAAACTTATATTATGATGTAAGTATTCCAATAAGTACATACAATGTATTTGTGAACAATTTGTACGAACAAATGGAATAAAAACAAACGGCCTCGTGGGAGAGCGGTTACTATTGCATGCACTTTATGAAGGATTTGTTCTAGCATGTGAAGAATAATCAATTTGATATACAAAATGTACATATACTGACCTATTGTTTCGATCAATAATATCACGATTGTGACCAACATTTTTATTCATTATAAGATTACTCCATGTTGTAGTCTTTTCCTGAGGAAAAATCACTATACATCATCAAAATGTCTCTTGCTAGCTATGACTTAAAAATTGTCTAGTTAATTTTGTGAGAATTTTGATGTTATACTTTGGGTGTTGAAGGTGTAATTTTTATCCTTCTAGTTTGTATGCATTATAAATGGTGTAATTACATGCAATCTGATGAGCGTTCGATGTTGGGTAAACCTTTCAGTAGGTTTATATTCTTGTTTTTCACATAAGTACGACCATCGCACCCGTAGAATGTACCATTCGGTTGACCTGATCAACAATGCGCGACATTGCTACGTTTTTGCCTTAGGTTATCGATGGTATCACGAATAGAGAGACGTTGCTAGATTAAAACAACGTCCTGGCAAAAACCAGGCTACAATCTGTGACATCGCACCCTTCTCAAATTACACATAAATTGAACCCTAGGCACATCATTACGTGCAACGTTGGTAATCCAAAATGACGTCGTTTTGATTGATTGTTTGCGTCATCGTTTCATAGGTATCAGTAACAGCGAGGTCGGACAAGACAATGTTGCACCTTCTATTTCCCATTGACAAAGATTTTGTTAAAATCAACGTCGCAGGTAGTTCGGCAAGGGTTTAGACAAAATGATATTTACTACGATTATTGTGCACAAGAACTGAGGTAAACAAAACTATTTACCACGGTTCAAAATTGCAACTATAACCCAAAATCCAAAATGTCGATCATCAATTTGGCGACCTCGGTTAGCCTCATGAATGATGTCACATGCTTTTAGGGAAGTCATCCGCCCAAATAGATTGCCCGATGTTGCTCGTTCATTGGTTGTGGTGTCGACTCTTGACTATTTATCTTGGTTATTTCCAACCAAAGTCAAGAAAAAAATACTGTTTACCTCGATTATCAACCGAGGTAAAAATTTTACTTTTTGCGAAACCCACATTTACTACGGTTTTATATGGCTAAAAACCGTGGTAAAACCCCCTGCAGAACCGAGGTCAAATGTGTTGTTTCTTTTAGTGATTAGAGCCGTGTGGGGTTCCGAACTTGAAACAAATTCAGCCCCATTTTTCATGTGAGCCGAAATGAATTCCATACTCGGAAATGAAAATTACCTAAAAAACAAAGTGCGTGATTTTACAGAGGAGGATCATATTGTGGGACTAAAACAAGAAATCCCCAATCTATAGGACCAAAATTCAGCACCGAATTTGGTTCCGAGTGAGGAACCTCATGATGTTTCGAGTATGGAATGGACCTTCTCGGTCGATAGAGGCTACAAATTTACGAGTTTGATCGGAAGCTATCAAATGTGTTACTCCGTCGTTCTAAAGATGGTTTATAAACCTCCTTTAATGGGTGTCCCAAGCATGGAACGTACCTCTAGAGCCGATGGAGGTTGCTTGGGTCGGAACCTTTTTAAGGCGGTTCATCCGACCTTTTAAACGCGGTTCATAACGGCCTTTAATTGGTGTTTTTAAAGGCAATCAAAGGCGCAACCTGAGAAGGCTCTTTGAAAATGCATTCTCTTGTCCGATGTAACCACCTTTAATGGCTCTTTCCCCCTCTAGTTAAACTTGTTTGAGAAAGTTGACAAAAAAACGTGCAAGTTATTCCGGGACAGGAAGTATCAAATTTAATACTCCCTCTGTTGCAACTCAAATTTATGAGAATTTTTTCATGGTTATGAAGACATATCTTTGACCGTTAATATATTTAGCTATGTAGAATAACGACATATAAAAAGTTGATAATTAGAAACTGCTTGTTACATCGAATCCAACAATATTACATATAAAATTTAACTAATATATTTATTTAAATATATTAGTTAAATTTTAAAATAAAATAATGTCAGTAAATTGTGATGTTTTAGTTGGGCAATGGGTGTAAGTTTTTATAAATCTGAAAAAATTCAAAATAGTTGCATCATTATTTTTTTCCACACCCAGAAACCGTTTCTCCAAAAAAACCCACTCTACTGTTTATGCAGTCAACAAAAGATCATGGGTATTACCTTCAAAGTTCAATTTTCTTTGAGAACACAATATACTCAGTAGCGGGGCTTGGTTAATTTTTCTTTATTTAATCCATTAAAAAATTATCAGATTTCATCCGTTTGAGGTTACTATTAACAACCCAGTAACAAGAGAAGATTTTTATTTTCATTTAAGAACATGTACTGTTTAAGTGACTACTATTTCTAGGGGTACTCCATCTCTTTAGTTAAACACATTTTGACCAATTTGTTAACTTATGTTTGAAAACATATATTCCTTCAACTATTTCAAGGAGTACTCCATCTGTACAAATTCAAAGTAAATATATTTTGATCAATTTGCCAAGTTATGTTTGAAAATATATATTCATCCTTCCTTATTTCAAATTGTTCACTTTGACTTTCACTAGTTGAAGCTAAAAATCTTTGATCATTAATATCTTTCATCAAATATAGATTAAATTTACAAAATGTTGATATTTTTAAAAATACTCCCTCCGTTCCGGAATAAATGACACACTATTGATTTTCGTCTGTCACACATAAAATGACACACTTTACTTCTTACTCAAATGGTAAAGAATATGTTGTAAAATTCCTACAATATCATCTTTAACTTCAACAACTTTATGGGTGACCCCACTCGTTTCCCAAAATATCCCTACTTTTTCGCATTTATTTTTTACCACCTTATCTTGCATAAAATACCGAGCAACATTTCAATGTGTGTGCTATTTATTCCGGGACAGATGGGGTATATGTTAAAACTAGTCGAATAAGGTATAACTAAGTAGTATTTATACATATACACCAAATCATTTTTAAATTGCAAATAAGTAATCATTTTTAAATTAAGACATTTTGACCAAATAAGTAATTAAATTGCAATTTGAAATGAAACAGGACGCGTATGGCCACCATCCCTACTCCAAAAACTAGTACTCTACCCTTCTTCCAATCTTTTTTTCCTCATCTTCCCACTATGTGGGAAAAATGGGAAAACAAATATTTATTTTAATTGATGATCTTGTGTTATTGTATAAGTATGAATTTTTCCGTACATTAATTTTGCTTTCGACCAGATACTGATAACAGCTTAATTCAATTGTTCGAGTCAAAGTATTTTTTCGATCTATTTGTCGGATCTATGTGTTTTTATTTTTATTTTCGTATTATGGTTCCTATTATATGGATTTGTCTATTTCAATTTTCCAAGGTTTTTATAGTTTGGACAACATAGATCGTGATTTGGATCAAGTGAATTTACAGTTGAAGATGATCTCTGTTCAGTGCATTAATTGATGTTTGATACGCTCCTCTCTGCCAAGTGTACAATTTTTTGCGAGAACCAAGTTAATAACCGCAAGGGAAATATTACAATTTTATTGGATCTCTAATCTGTAATAGTACCAATGATCAGTTTAGTCGACCAACAATTTAAATATTAACAATGAATGGGCATGACAACCCAATTATTGGAGAAGGAATAAGAGAGCCCTTTCAGACCAGGCACGCGAAGGTAGACCGGAAGGAGTTAGGCTGAGTTTGATGGGACAACTTTAGTCCCATCAGTCATAAAACCAAATATAACGAGGAGAAGGGTGTGAAACAAGGTAAGATTTTTCTATCAGTTCACTATTCACCTTGAGACGCTTCTACATGACAACAATGGCTAACAAAAGTGTCAGAGTAGGCACGACATAGGGCCTGCCTGCCTGACCTCAGTTTGCCTGTCTTGTAGGTTCAGGTGTACATTGGACTGGTGTGGATCATCGATAAACATATTATAAGTTCTGGCATTAAGATTGGCGTCGTTTGTGGGGATCGCATAAACTTTCACCTTCCATGCAGCTTGGATAAAATGGAGGCAAGATATTAAAAAAATTTGTACAACCAGGTGACAGTTGAAGACGTGGCACATGAGGAGGATCCAGCTCCGATAGTGACATCAACGGGGGAGAGACATCAAATCCTCATAGGAGAGAAGGTTGTGAACAACTCGGAGGTCCTTCAAACGATAATGGTGTCCCAGAAGGGGAGGCTGAGAGAAATTAAGAACAGGCAACCCCAATAACAAGTAGGTTTAACAGGTTGAAAATAGTGTTCACCCCGCAGATCAAAACACTCAAGGAGATTTTTGCTCCGTGTGCTAGAAAGAGCATACTGGAAGTACCGCCCATGATGAAAAAAAAGCCTAGCAAGAGAAATAAGCCCTAGTTCTGTGAGTACCATGATGATCATGGCCATGATATGAATGACTTCATTCATCTGAATCACACCATTGAGGATGCCATGCAGAGCACCGAGCTAGCCAATTTAGCAAAAAATGCAAAGGATTATAACAAGGCCACCTATCAGAGCAAGAATAAGTATGCAGGATTATGCACACAATAAGATAGTTGGGGTAGGGCAAGGCGCCCAAACAAAGAACGGATGCGGTTTAAATGAAAGGAGGTGGCCAGGGCTGAGAAAGGTTATGAATGCCGCAAGATACAACGAGAGGACACTCCTAGAGAGAATGACAGAATGGCTACGGTGGCTGACATATACGCCATTATAGGTGAAAGCACAGGAGGAAATACTAAGTCTCTGTGAAAGGCGTGCTGCAGACAAACACCGTAGCTAACGCCAAAGGAAATGAAGCTAGGAGCGAACAAAACAATAACGTTTGGCGATAGCGATCCGATACCGGACAGGTCGGCTGTCAGAGATGCGGTGGTGATGAATGATGGATAAGAGGATTCATTGTGCATTGCGGATGGTGGAAGCTCCGCAGAAGTCATGTACTGCCACTGCTTTGAAAAGTTGGATGAGAATGCCAGGAGGAAGTTAGAACAGATGAACACCCCGCTGGTGGAATTTACAGATATGACGGTTTTTCCAGAAGGCACCATACTCCTCCTGGTGACGATGTGAAAAGGTAAAAGAAGAAAAACCTTGGACATGGAGTTCATAGGTCTTAAGGGAAACAACCCATATAACCTGATATTGGGCAGGGCGGCGTTAGCATTGCTTAAAGGAATAATATAGACCCTCCACCTCCTGTTGAAATTCTAAACTATGGGAGGGATATCCATGGTGAGAAGAGACAAGCAGAGAGCTAGAGGGTGCCATGAGATCTCACTTAGCAAGAGGAAACGAGAAGAGAGAAGCGGGAGCGATGGATGACAGGTCAATAAGGCAAGGATTGTTTGGTTAATCACAAGTACAAATGATGCGGAATAGAAATAGTAAAATTAAACTGAAGCTAGTCAGTGCAGGGAGCCTCTCTCACAGCTGAAGTGAAAGGCGAGCTGGTAAAGGTTTTGGAGGAGAATGGGTGAGCCTTTGCCACGAAACCGAAAGACAAGACAAACCATGAGATGTCATCCAGCACGAGCTGAATGTGGGTTCTTTTTACAAGCCTGTAAAGCAAAAGTGGAGTATACTTTTCAAGGAAAGAAATGAAGAAGTCAACAAGGAGGTGAGCCATCTAGTCGCAGCGGGAATCCTAAAAGAAGTCTCATACCCCACCTGGCTGGCTAACCTGGTACTCGTGAAAAGATAGACGGCAGCTGGATAATATGCAAAGACTATACAGAGAAGAACAAGGCCTGCCACAAGGATTGTTACCCACTGCCGGTTATTGATCAGAAGATAAATGCCCTTACAAACTACCCAATTAAATATTTTCTTGATGCATACAAGGGGTATCTTCATATCCCCATGCTAGAGATTGAGGTAGAAAAACTACTTTTATTATGGAGAAATGGGCCTTCAACTATCAGATGATGCATTTCGATTTGAGGAACGCCGGAGACACATATCAAAGGGTGGTGGACAAAGTCTTTCAGATTCCGATTGGAAGGAACCTGGAGGTGTATATTGATGACATGGGGATAACGAGCAGCCAGTATGAGACTTTTGTGGAAGATGTCAGAGAGATCTTTGTGCGATTCAGGGAGACCAAAACGAAGCAAAACCTAGCCAAGTGCCACTTCGGAGTGGGGGCAGGAAAGTTCCTAAGACACTTCGTGTCAAACGATGATTTGCAGGCAAACCCAAAAGATAAAGAAAATCTCGGAAATGAAATCACCGAACACGGTGAAGGAGGTACAAAGCCTAAATCGGAAGTTGGCAGCTTTGAATCGCTTCATGTCACAAGCATATGAGCGAGCGCTTCCATTATTCAAAACATTAAAGGGGTGTGTGATTAAAAAGGAATAATGTAGTGAGGAGAACTGCAGGAGAGAATGTTCGAGGAACTGAAGGCCTATCTGAAGGATCTTCCGACCCTGACCAGCCCAAAAAAGGGAAACCCTATATTTGTATGTGGCGGCAAGTGATGAAGTAGTCAGCAACGCATTGGTTAAGAAAGGGAACAAAGTTCATCAACTAGTGTACTTCGTAAGTCGAGCCCTTCAAGGTCCAGTGCGGAGATACACAAATCTAGAAAATCATTCCTTAGCCCTGTTCCATGCAGCAAGAAGGCTAAGGAAATACTTCCAAGCACACCCTGTGATGGTTTTGACAAATCAGCTGCTTAAGGCAATACTGACCAAATCAGAAAGCATGGTCAGATTGATGAAATAGGCAATCGAGCTGGAAGAGCGTGGCATCAAATATTCCCCAAGAAAGGTAATAAATGGGCAGGTAATAGTAGATTTCCTAGCAGAGATGCCAAAGGAAAAAAAGATGAAAGCAGTGGAAGAAGATTCCCAGGATATCCAGCATATATGACAAGACGGACGGATAGACACAGACGTGTCGAAGTTGTATGTAGACAAAGCCTCGAGAGTGGAGGGAGCATGTGCGGGCCTGGTACTAGCGGACCCGGAAGGTTTGGAATAAACCTACGCCCTGGGCTTCAAATTCCTAGCCTCCAACAACAAAGAAAAATATAGGGCGCTGATTGCAAGCATGGATATAACCAGGAAGCTGGGAGCGAAAAAGCTTCAGGCCTATGCGAACTCGATACTCGTAGCCAACCAGTATAATGAGCAGTATGTTGTTAAGGAATAAAAAAATGATGAAGTACGGAACAAGGTTAGAAGTTTGGCAGTTGAGTTTGAAGATTTTGAAATTACTAGGGTCCCGTGATCACAAAACGTGAGAGCGGACATGTTGAGCAAGCTAGACTCCTCAACCCATGCACACTTAACTAAAACCGTACTGGTAGAGAAGCGAGAATACAGGTCAACCAACGTAAGACATGTAGGGGCGATACATGGGTCAGCGGCCGACTGGATGACACTCATTCCCAAATACCGGGAACATGAGAGATTTATGGTGGATGACAAGGAAGCAAGGATGGTATAAAGAAAAGCTCTACAGTACACTGTGAGAACCGGGTTGTTGTACAAGAGAGGTTACACTGAACGATGACTTAGATGCATAGGAACCGAGCTGGCTAACACTATCCTTAGGTAGATGCATTAAGGAAGTTGGGGTAGTCATCAAGGAGAAAAGACAATGACATTGCGATCAATAAGGAAAGGATGGTACTGACCAACCATGAGGGCAGATTCAGAAAAATGACCAAAGAATGTCACATGTGTCAAGAGCACGCAAAGGTGCAAAGATGGGGGATCGACATTGCAGAGTTGTTTCCGGAGGTAGTGGGGAGAAAAAGTTTTATGTTGGTAGCAGTAGACCACTTCACAAAATGAGTGGAAGCAGATGTTGTAGAAAGCTAAACTGTAAAAGAATCACGTCTTCTTCTTGGAAGAGCATAGTATGCAGGTTCGGAATCCCATAAGAGTTAGTGAGCGACAACGAAAATGAAATACACCAATGAACCTTTCAGGTCGTGGTGTGCAGGTTTGAACATAAGGCAGCAGTTCACCTCCGTGGCTCATCTGCAGGAAAAGGGTTAAACAGAGGTTACGACCAGGACAATAATTCATGAACTAAAAAGGATGAAAGGGCAAACTAAAGGATAATGGGAAGAAGAACTAATGAGCATGTTGTGGGCATAAAGGACCACGCCAAGGGCCACTACCAAAGAATTTCCATGCAGGCTGTGTTTCAGGACCGAGGCAATCATTCCCCCAAAAATTGTTGTGCCCAGCAAGAGATTAGTTGAACCAATGAGTCAAGAAGATAATGAAGAAGCTGTCAGGGAAAACTTGGATGAGCTGGATGAGCTCACGGAGAAAGTGGCACTGAAAGAAGTCACATACAAGTCTTGGATGGAAAACCATTATAATAGCAAGGTGCGGGTAAGATCCTTGAAAGTGAGAGACTTAGCATTGAGAAAGAATGAAGCAAGTTGAGCCCAGGGTCAGAACAAGCTGGGTGCAGAATGGGATGGCCCATACAAGGTGACTAAAGTGCTGGGAAAAGGAGCATAAAAAATTGAGACAATAAACGGAATGCCATTCCCCTGGACATGGAATACAGCTAACTTGAGAAGGTACTATGCTAAAGTAATAGTAGATTTATGTATGAATAATGGCTGCTGTCAGACAGTTTCATAGGACAGGCAGGCGAGATGAATTTTTTGAAAGGATTTAACCTCTTGAAAGAAATGACCCTCTAGCCACAACTAGTGACGGAGATAAATAAGCCTGATACAGGTTAAAACGGTAGCGCTGGCCCTAACAGCCAGTACGATTGCAGGCCGGATCCCAAATAGGTAAAGGAAATAAACCTCCGGCCACAACCAGTGTCGGAGCAAAATGAGCCTAATCCATGCTAAAGTTGCAACGCTGGCCCCAATAGCCAGCGCAATTCCAGGCTGGACCTCAAAAAGGCAAAGGAAATGAACCTCCGACCACAACATGTGCCAGAGATAAATGAGCTCGATCCAGGCTAAAGCTGCAGCGCTAACCCTAACAGCCAGCGCGATTGAAGGTCGGATCCCAAATTGGCAAAGGAAATGAACCTCCGACCACAACTAGTGCCGGAGAAAAATAAGCCTAATCCGTGGTTAAGTTGTAGCGCTGGCCCCAACAGCCAGCGCAATTGCATGCCGGATCTCAAATAGGTAGAGAAAATGAACCTCCGGCGACAACCAGTGCCGGGGATAAATGATCCTGATCCAAGCTAAAGTTGCAGCGCTGGCCTTAAAAGCCAGCGCAATTGCATATCGGATCTCAAAAAGACAAAGGAAATGAAACCCTGGCCACAACCAGTGTAAGAGAAAAATTAGCATGATCCAGGCTAAAGCTGCAGGGCTAGCCCCAACAGCCAGCGCGATTGTAGGTCGGATCCCAAATAGGCAAAGGGAATGACCATCCGGCGACAACAAGTGCTGGAGATAAATGAGCCTGATCCAGGCTAAAGTTGCAGCACTGGATCCAATAGCCAGCTTTGTTGCAAGCCTAATCTCAAAACAACAAAACAATTGAAGCTCCAGCCACAAAAATAAATGGAGAAAAATTTGCCCTGACCCACGCTAGTGTTGTCGTGTAAGCTCAAATGGCCAGTGCAAGTACATGTGGATCTCAAAAGGGCAAAAGTAAATTCAAGGGGAAAATGACAAACAGAGTTAGTTAATAATAGCTGGGAGATCATCGCCGTACCTCTCAAAGATACAATTTATAAGCCCAAAGTGATTAATAAATACAACTAAGTAGATGGCATGGCAAGTCCAGGTCGTCCACA
>JAULKK010160475.1:0-16528 GCA_032355705.1 Rubia peregrina | reverse complement strand
TATATCTATGTACATATGCATCTAGCCTTATATCCACCTCTATATGCATGAATCCTTAGGAAAATCCCTCTTCTTTGTGGATGACCCCGATTTGCCACTATCTACTTAATTCTATTTAGTAAGCATTTAGGGCTTATAAATTGTATCTTTGAGAGGTACGACAACGACCTTCCAAAATGTTTTTTTTGTCCTTTAAAGTTTTCATGTCTGTTTAATTATTTCTTACAAGTGCTTTGAGCGTAACGTGTAGGTGCTTGAACTTTTATTTGTAAGTGCTTCTAAGTTGTGTTGTGTTGAAGGTGCTTCAACTTCTATTTGTTGGGGGATTTAAGTGTTTGATGAAGGCGTCTTGAATTTTTATTTGTTGGGCCTTTGTGATGAAGGTGCTTCAACTTATGTGTGTGAGTTCTTTAATTTAAATGTGTGGGTGCTTGAAAATAATATTGTTTGTGCATCAAGAATTTTGTGCAATAATGTACTTTTTATATTAAGTTTTTAAAAAATATTTATCATATGAATAAACATTATTACTTGTTTTAACTTATAAAATAAAATATTTAACTTATTTAAAAATTACAATATGTAAATTATTATAAAAATACAAATTTTAATATGAAAACTTAAGGTATCTATCCATAAGTTTATGGATAGGTCACATCTCTTGAGACCAACCCTTTAAAATATATTATCGGGCCTTCTTGATCAGTAAAATAATATAATATATAAATTTAAAAATACAATTTTTATTCCATAACTTATGTGTATAGGTGCTTGAACTTTTGTTTGCAAGTGCTTTTAAGTTGTGTTGAAGGTGCTTCAACTTTTATTGTTTGGGTTTTGAATGTTATACGAAGACGTTTTGAATATTATTTGTTGGGCCTTTGTGGTGTTGTTGGGCCTTTGTGGTGGAAGGTGCTTCAACTTATGTGTGAAGGTGCTTCAACTTATGTGTGTATGTGCTTTAAGTTAAAGGTGTGAGTGCTTGGAAATGATTTTTTTAGTTCCTTAAAGAGTTTTCATGCTCGTTTAATTATTTATTCTAAGTACTTTGAACGTAAAGTGTAGGTACTTGAACTAATGTTTTAGGTGCTTTTAAGTTGTGTTGAAGGTGCTTCAACTTCTATTTGTTAAGTGTTTGATGAAGGCTTTTTGAATTTTTATTTGTTGGGCCTTTGTGATGGAAGATGTTTCAACTTATGTGTGCGGGTGTTTTAAGTTAAATGTGTGGATGCTTGAAAATAATATTGTTGGTGTTTTAAATTTTTTATTCCAGTTTAAGTTTTTATTATAATTGCTTTGAGCGTAAAGCGTAGGTGCTTGAACTTTTGTTTGTAGGTGTTTCTAAGTTATGTTGAAAGTGTTTTAACTTTTTCTATTTGTTAAGGCTCTGAGCGTAAAGTGTAGATGCGTAAAGCGTAAACTTTTTACTCTCTACACTCAATTATCTCCACACATTGTAACTTGTAAAAATAACAACACCTGAAGCTATGGTGCCAAACATAGAAAAATGGAGGGAGTAGAACGTATATTATTCGTTTTAAATAAATTAACTTGTATGTCAAAGTTGCTTCACTAATAACTTGTAGGCGCTTTAAGTATAGCTTGAAGGTGATTGAATAAATACTAGTAGGTACTTTAGCTTCCTTAGTATTGTATAGAAAGTTTCATATTTAAAATATAATATATATTATATGTGTTAAGAAATGAAATATTTAAATTGAAAAATAAATACTTAAAATAAAATATACAATAGTTATTCCATAACTTATGCATATAGGTGTTTGAACTTCTATTTTTATGTGTGTTTAAGTTGTGTTGAAGGTGCTTCGAATTCTATTTGTTGTGGCTTTATGTGTTTGATGATGGCGTTTTGAATTTTTATTTGTTGAGCCTTTGTGATGAAGGTGCTTTAAGTTAAATGTGTGGCTGCTTGAAAATGATATTTTTGGTGTTTTAAGAATTCATGTAAGTTGATTATTTGTTTAAATTATATTAAGGGTAATGAGTAGGTGCTTCAAGTTCTGTGCATATGTGCTTTAAGTCCGGCCAAGGTAACGTTCGACACTGGGGGTGGAGTTCGTTACATTTGGGAGCACTTCATAACGAAGGTTGGTCTTTTGCGAATCAAGCTTCTTGATTCAACTTAGCATCAAATAGGTATCGTTCATAGAATGAACGTCTCATGTATCAAGGATGACATTTTGGGTTCTAAGGTTTGGGGTGCCTATTAATCCCCCCACTTAGGTGGTCTTAATTTTTTTTAAAAGAAGGCGCGGTGCTTAAAAATGGTATTTTTAGTGATTTAAGAATTTTGTATAAGTTTAATTATTAGTTGAATAATATTTAGCGTAATGAGTAAGTGCTTCAAGTTATGTGTGTAAGGGTTTTAAGTTAAAGGTGTGGATACTTGAAAATGATACTTTTGGTGCTTTGAAATTTCTAGCAAGTTTGTGTTTAAATTACATTGAGCACATGTGCTTCTACTTATGTGTGTGGGTGCTTTAAGTTAAAGGTATGTGTGCTTGAAAATGACATTTTAGGTGCTTTAAGAATTTCATGCAAGTTTGATTATTTGTTTAAATCATATTAAGGTAAGGCATATGTGCTTCAAGTTATATGCATACGTGCTTTAATTTAAAGGTGTGAGTGCTTGAAAATGGTAGTTATGGTGTTTTAAGAATTTTGTGTAAGTTTGTGTTTAAATTATATTGAGAGTAAAGCGCATGTGCTTCTACTTTTATTTGTAGGTGCTTATATGTTTGGTTAAAGATGCTTCAGCTTCTGTTTGCTGGGTTTTGAGTGTTTGATGAAAGTTTTTTTTAGCAAAAGCATTTAAATTATATTTTGCATAAAACGTAGGTTTGTGTTTAAATTATATTTAGCGTAGAGCTTAGGTGCTCCTACTTATATTTGTAGGTGCTTTAAGTTAAAGGTGTGTGTGCTTGAAAATGATATTTTTGGTTCTTTAAGAATTTCGTACATGTTTGATTATTTGTTTAAATTTTATTAAGTATAAAGCGTAGGTGTTTCAAGTAATGTGTGTGGGTGTTTTAAATTAAAACTGTGGGTGATTGAAAATGATATTTTTAGTGCTTTAAAAATTTATGCAAGTTTTATTATTAGTTGTTATTTGATGTATTGATTAGTGAATTAGCATCTTTGCCCCTTGGATTATGACAGAATTTATATCACCAAATTTGGGGCACACATACTTTTGGACTAAAAATGAAATTTCAGGTGGGAAAAGTCTCGGGCTTCCTATCTAGATGCAAACAAGACCAAAGTAGCATGTATTGGTTGACTCGTCACTGAACAAAACTAAAATAACAATTGTTTTAGGGCCTCTTCTCTCGAGAGACACAAACGTATTGATAAAAAAAGAAGAAGAAGAAGGCACAAACGAAATTAAAACAGGCTAGTAGTGTGTAGTTGGCTCATTTATTTTGTAAACCCATAACTCGCAAACAATAGAAGAATTAGAAAAATAAAACAATTCAACCTAGAATATATTACTAGTAACAGGTTGTAACTTTAAAATGTTATGCCCAGAATACATCTGTCTATGCTAGTTCTAGAGTTCAAAGTTCAACGAGGAAAGGACAACTTTAAAAATCAGTACTTCTGAAAATTACCCCAACTCCTACCCTATAAAAGATCTCCAACACTTGAATTTCCATATCACAAAAACCAATAACTCAAATCAGCTTTGGAGAAAAAATCCCCATACCGTGTGCATACCCTACCTTGCCCAGTGACACAACCAAAACACATGCTCAAACTAGCCAAGATCCCGCACCACATGGGATTCTTCAACACATTTGTCAACACAAAGTACATTACAAGAAACTAAACTTATTCATCATCTTTGTCAAAAGTCATCCTGCAGAAGAAAATGAAATGGATGAAAAACCAAAACTTTAAAAACATGGGCATTGTTTTGGGATCCCACACACATCTGACACATAGTGCACTTTCCACAGATTGAACTAATCCTAAAGTTTGAACTAATGCCACTAGATCATGTACACAAAAAATCTCATATAGAGAAGAAAAAAAGTACTCCCTCCGTCCCAGGCAAACCTGCAGTAAGAGAAATTTGTGCTTAAAATTTTAGGTGGGCCAGGGGGACATGAAATTGCTTGGAAAAGTCAAGAAACTACGGCTAAAGCATGCAATGCATCGTTAATGGCCAAAGCATGCAGGGAATTGCTTTGAAAAGTCAACAAAATTCGGCTAAAGCATGCAGTGAGGCCCTAATTATTTCCAAATATGGCAAATTTTAAGAGAGTGCAGATTTTCCTGGGACAGACCAAAAAGAAAAGAGTGCAGATTTGCCTGGGACGGAGGGAGTAAGTATTTTCCCCCAGCTTATATGTTAAAAACAAAAGCTACATGTAACAGAGACACTAGCTCATTATTCTAGCAGAGCCAATATAGCAAATACCTTTCACTATTATACATCTTTATCTATCTAAGTGTAGTTATCATAAGCGATTGCATTAACACCAGATCATGTATAAAAAACCAAGTTAGGAACTTTATATCACCTTTTGAAACTTCGCACAACAAACAACAAACAAATGTACCTTTCAGAGATTCTTTAGAGCTAAATACATGTTGTACGAACAGGCTGTGTGGGTTGATCATCTTGTAGGTAGGCTAATGTAGAAGAGAGAAGACTTAATTTTGATGCTAACAAACAAAAAATTAATCTACCAAGCATTTATAATAAAACTTGAATAGTATCAAAATAAAAATAATCACCTGAAGATATCCTGCTGCTCTTGTAAGGGGATTCCCTCCTGATTCTCTTCTGTTGGATGAACATTTGGCGATTACTAGCCTCATTCATATGGATGTTAAATCTAGGATATTTACAAAGATGCTAGCCTTTTCTCTGCCTTTTCCCTGTCAATAACTTTAGCCAAATTAATGTTAGGCTACTGCTCATGTTGACATGGGTCAGAATCTGTAAAATTTAGGATCAGCGTAAAAGTAGGAAAAGGCTCGCGTTTTCTCTTTCTTTTTCTTGTTGACAACTTCAGCCAATTCATTGGTAGGCTGCTGATGTTGGTGAGAATTCAAAAAAATCTGGGAACAAGCTAAAACTAGGAACACCTGGGGCCAATTCAGTGGTTGACTTCTTTCCAAAAAATTTCTCAATCTCTAAAACCGCATTCCAAAATGCCAGATCATTGAAAACATCATCATCTTCTACAATTTCTATCTCTCTAGTGGTACCTTGATCTTCTTGAGTACTTTCCTTTTCCGCCCCTTTATCTTTAAAAGTTGTAGTCATTGACATTGCAAGCTTCTCCAACTTTGAAATGACTTCGTTGTTTGGAAATATTTCTTTAGCATTTTCCAATCTTTCAAAAAACAAACTGAAAGCCTTTGACAACTCAATTACAGATTCGGCAACTTAATGAATGCAGGTCTATGCCAAAGAAAATGAAGCAAAAAGCAAGTGTTATTATAACGAAATTCAGTACATGTACTAGGAATATTAGGCTATAACATGAATTAAAGAAAATATTAACAGATGCATAAGTATTAGGATAGAAAGAAGTGGAAGTACAAACACTGATTGAGAGCATAAAGTACTGTACATGTTTAAAAAAATTGCTGAATAATCAAAAGATGGGTTAGCGTACGAGTTCAGGTTTGCAAACATAATGAAATGTTGTTTGAGAGTTTACTGCTAGCAGATTCACTTCAATATGTGTGACATCAATCAGACAGTCTAGCTTAGGGGTGTAAACGAACCGAGCCGAGATCGAGTAGTGGTGTGCTTGAGCTCAAAAATATTACTATGTTCGTGTTCAAGCTCGTCCGAGCCTAGAAAATTGATCTCGATCTCATGCTCGATTGTTTGTGAATTGCTCGAAATCGTTTCATAACTCGATTGAATTCGAGCTCGAACTTGAGTGAGATTGGCTCGTTAAGCTCGTTACCTTCGAACGAGCCAATACATCCCTCTAATTTATACAAAATTATAAAAAAGTTATATAGGTATCGGCTCGTGAAGCTCGACTAGCCTACCGAACAAGAATGAAGAAGTTCTAGCTTGAGCTCATCTAATAATTGATCTAGCTCAAGCTCGGCTCGTGTAGCTCAAGTTCGAGTCAAACTTTTGCTCTTTGCTCGAGCTGTTTGCGAGGTTTTCACGAACGACTTGGTTCATTTACAACCCTAGTATGGCTTGGTAGTTCACAAAAGTGGAATAAATAATGCTAGTAAGAAAATTGAACCAGAGAAGAAAAATGCACATGTAAAAACTTGAGTTATATAAACTCTCAAGAACCTGTAGACCTATCTAAAGCCTATGCAATCGACCTATTACAACCACAAAAACACACACATTTATTTATCATTATTATCATTACTTTCATATTTACTAATATTATTTATGCGGTAGAGTTTTAACAAAAATACTAGTCTTATTACCATAACCATCTTACTTGTTAAATTTATGATAAGAAACTGAATTGTTTCATCAACACTTCCGTTTACGTAAAACATAACGAATGAAATCTGGTTCTTATCCTTATAAAAAAAACTTATGCGCTCAGTTTGAAAGATGTCAACCATTCCTCCAATGCACTCATTCTCATCGCCTGAATATCTAGAAAGAAAGATATTATCATTCTTAAGATCAGCCCACTGAGTACAAGGGTTCAACTTCACATGATGCGCTCTCAATCTAGACACATAATCCAAATTTGGAGACATATCTCAAGCCTATGCACTCGACCTATCACAGCAACACTAAAACAAACATTTCTGATGCCTTTTTATTTCAGACGTGTTGCTGAATTTTTAACAAAAAACTCAATCGAAATCAAGAAGGTAGGTACAAAAGCAAGTTAAATTTTAAAATATGTGTATACATGTAAATTCAGATTATATATGCATTAATATCGAAGAACTATTAACATTACACACTCAGCTTCCAATAAAAGTAAAGCTAAACACAAAGTAGCTAGCTATAAACACATTGGATATCACTTTATCGCAATATGCTGCATCAAAAAACACAGTACAAGCTGGGCAATGGCAACAAAAAAATTCTAAAAACAACCAAACAAAATCGTCAGCCTGATAATACACAACAAAGAAACATGCATGAAGGTGTCAACAAGTATGCACAATGCAAATTGATCAACATATAATGATCAATTTTGTAACACAATTCCAAAAATATGAAAATGCAGTGACATATAGCAAGAATTAGTTAAAGAAAATAATCACAAACTTCACAAATTAGCCTAATAATTAATATATTCACTACCACAACAAAACACACATTTCATGCAATAGGACACAACTTGTACATACTAAATATCCAGTCACATTTTTTGACTGCTTAGATGAATCCAAATGATATTTGCCTTGCAATTGTTCTATTTCAATCACTATGCATGATATCACTTGTCATTCCCCAAAATCATGAGCCATTTTTTCTCTCGTACGCACGTCTCCCATGAATCTGTTTCTTATCCTAGCAACATAGAAATGAGAATCTCTTCTCATTGGAATATCACATTATAGTAATGTGGTTAAGATAGAATATCAGGGGGAAAAAGTGTAATTAAAATAAATGAAATTTAAAGACTATTAAATACATTTACCATAATTTACCACTAGAGGTGATACTGGTCCCGTAAACCTAGAAACACCATTTGATTTCTGCCACTCTCTAGCACAATCATTCAAGCACTTAAGTGCATACTGACATCATTTGAAACAGCCAATCGAATCAACATTAGATAGACATTTCACAATCTTCAAATTTGGAGTTCATTTTTTATTACTTTTCAGGAGCGTGGAGACCACCATGATGACAAAGTTCCGCTTAAAATAATCTCCTCCAGTCTTCTTCTCCCTCAGTGTAACTCCTATGTTAGTTAAACTTACTTGATTTCTGACCTCTCCAAATTTTAGCCCCTATGCATTTGCCATCTTCCAAAGTAAAAACCTGGTACCCTTCTCTCCACGTTAGTCACTTTATATCCGGTTTTGGATAAATCCAAAATCAAATAAAATTCTTCCACTCCAACTTCCAACCTTTCTTTATTCACTTCCAAACAACTCTGAATGGAGTTGTAATAATTCAACAACCACTTACATAGATAAGATGGATACTCGCGCGTTTTCAATTCTTAAAGTCACTGTAACCCAAAAGATTCGATGTCACTTTTATGCTCCAATGGCAACCCCTTGGCAATGAAGTTTCACAATTATGTCAGAGACATTCTTGAAAATTGTTTTAACTAGCCCATATTTTGTGCCAAACCAAAACTAGCCAGTACAACTATTGAAGTCACAAAAGGATAAACAAGTTAATATGAATAATAAATGATAAAAGAATAACATTCACTGATCCAACAATAAAAAACAACACCCTCTTACGAACCAGCATCCTCGGGTTATTCAACACCAATCAAGGCAAGATTTTTTTTCTTTACATGACATCTTGAACCTATTTAAAGAAAAAATTTATTCAGAAGTACAATCTTTCAATATACATAAAATTGCAGTACTATAAAAATATAGTGCATGTTATGTTGACACAATATCAATGCCAATAAATCAGAAATCATACAGATTTAATGAAGCCAAATACTATCTAGCACCAGCCTACAAAGAACAAGTATTTATATTAGGTTCAGATGATAGTTGCATTCTGATTTAAGCGTATCTATAATTTGATTTCATTGTATCGATAATATGATTCAGTCTACAAAGAACAAGTATTTATATTAGGTTCATATAATAAGATTATGATTTCAGCCTACAAAGAACATGTATTGATAATATGATTTTAGTGTCCACGCGTAACTATAACGATCAAAGCAATCAAAACTCATCCAAATTTGTTAACGAACCCTGAACATAGTGTAATATGCACAAAGAATGATAAATAATAAAGCGCATCAAATACATGTCCATGATATCCAAAATGTGAAATTTCAAGAAACAATCCACATTAAACTCATGAATTATGTGATGCACCTAATTAGCTTACAAATAAATTAACAATCCAATGCAAAAAATTGCATATTTAACGGAAAAGTAATATTTTTATGAATGAGGTGAAATATTATCATGCATAGAGATCTTCTATTAAACCACTGGATCATGTTCAGTGAAGAAGGGACAACTAACACAATAAATTTGATCTCCAATAAGTTAATTATCTAATAGAATGACTTAGCATGTGATGAAGGAGCACCATTTAGATATATTATCATGCAAAAATGTGATGTCCTTAGCTAAAGTTCAACAAGTAATCTTAGCAACTAAGACTCAGTTGAATATCAATGCCAATAAATCACAAACCATGCAGATTTCATGAAATGAAATACTAGCTAGTCAGCCTACAAAGAACAAGTATTTATAGCAATGGATAGAACTAAGAAGAAAGTAAATGAATTCAGCCAAGAAGTTAGGTCCAAACTCATTAATGTGTCGGAAGAGTCAGCGCGTGTGAAGAGAAGGGTGTGAAGGCGGAGTTAGCTCTACATATTTTCAATGCAGAGCTCTTGAGAGGGCAGGCTAAACTGTCCAAGCTATAGCAATAAAGGAAGAGACACAAAATTGAACTTGTCTCAGGCGCTTGAGAAACTGAAAACAGAAGACGAAGCAGAAAATATAAAGAAGGTGCTCATAGATTAGGAACTGTGAAGACCGACAATGAGGTTGAGAAAACTGAATTTGAAACAGATATGGCTGAGGAGAGATTAGAAGTTCCAATTGAAGAGTTAAAAGCTGTTAAGACATCAGAGTCTGAGGCTCTAGGGAAACTGCAAATTCTCATCGAAAACACAGACAAGAGAAGAGCTTAAGAGTCACAACGTAGTTAGACAGGAGATAATGAATATTGGTCTATGAGCACTTTAATTTGACAGGATCAAATATGTTACGAAATGAAGAATCTGCTTGAGCCTTAAGCAATGAGGCTACGCAACACTAAAACTTCATGCTATGCAAAGTATTCTAACCCAATAGTTCATAGTTACATAATCATTTTCAAGTGGTTATCCAACAAAAACATAAAGAAACTGCGGTTCTTCTTACATAACTATTTTGACAGGCATATGTTGATAAGAAATTAGAGCTAAATTGCACTAGAAATAATAACATCAAAATCCTATTCGGTAAAAGCACTCACATCTCAAGGATAAAAAGAATGCCACGTATATAAAATAGGATCACAACAATATCAGCAACTGAAGACCTACAATGCAGACACTCAAAGATCGAGAACTCAACTTTCGTGTACTCAACTAAATACCAACAAATTCTTAGACGCTCAATACAAAGAGACTCTACTAATTCAAAACACAAAAACATGAATCCTTATATTTCAGAGAGCTGGGGAATTTGTAATTCTACCTTTATTCTTAATCTTGTTGCAGAGAGCTGGGGACTTCACTTCATGTAAGCCTTGTGATTGAAGCTCAGAATCCTCAAATTCCTTATGGAAAATAAATGTGAAGAAAATCGCTGAAAGAAAGCCCTAATTGAAGAACACGGTGAAAAACAAACTACACAAATATGAAATTTAACAGACTTAGTTGAATTCGTTATGGAATCCAGTGGCCAGAAAAATTGAAGAACTAGAACGCAAATGTTGAATTTTCATCGGATGAACAATGAAACAGATAGCTTGGAGAAACACAAAAATTAATGTGAAATTTGATCCTGATCCAATTAATTCTTTTGACTCAAATATAGGATCTACGAATTACAAAATTAATTAACCATTATATTAAATTTTGTGATTAAATGTGGAACGTTGATCTAGTTAAATAAGTGGTCAGGATTTGTTCTCCCATGATTGGATATTCTTAGCTAAGATAGGTATTCTCACATGATCCTAATTATATATATATATCGTTGAATCTAATGAATTTGAAAAGGAAACATGGTGAACAGTAGTTGTTTAAGGTAAAAATTCAGAAACTAAGAAAAAGAAACATTAATAGGATCAATTATTCACTTAATGGAAATGGTTGTTGCGTGAAATCCATGTTATTTTCATTCAACTGCTACAAGATCTCTTTTTTCATCACCAATGAAATCACTGTTCTCAACCAAGCAGGCGGAAGCTATGGGTTTGAGCCTCGCCAGTCCCGATGGATCAAATAAAAATACATCAATGTAAATGGGCTTCTAAATGGGGTACCTCTCTCTCTCTCTCATTTAATAAAATCCCCGAATCTTGGGGAATCAGACCCCGCGTATTCTCCTTGGCAAAGAGAAATTTTAAAGAGAAGAGTTGTAAACTCATAAATTAAGATGATAAAAATAATAATTGAACATTCAAGTTCGAGGCAATTTTAGTTGAATCTGACCCTTTCCCTCCTGGATTCGCTTAATAAATCACGGAAGATCCACTAGTTAAACCGAGAAAGGACTATGATCAAAGATAAGAGTTTATATTGTTGCTCCCGTTCCTACTACTATGTTACCTATGGGGTAGATATCGGCAAGAACGGGGTCATCCATAGCGATGTTAGGAATCTAAGAGTCAACTAAACACAACCGTGATTGGGTCCTCAATCTGACCACGTGTCAGGAATAATAGTATTTCTAATAAGAATATGCATTTATTAAGGACATATCATCCATCAATATGATCGAGTTGCGATCGAGTCGTCAATTCGATCATGAAATTATTAAGATCATGAAGAACAAGCCAACATAATAATCATAAACACATAGAAATAGGTATATCAAAGAAATGTCACAAAAAAATGAATGCAAACAAAAACCTCAAGTTAAGAACCCTAATATTTGATTGGATTCAATGCCTTTAAGGAAAAGAAAAATAAAGAGAAGAATCGAAAAGATTTTTAGCAAAAAGGAAGAGCTCATTTCTCACTCATAACTTAAACCCCAGTAGACATAAGTTCACACACACACACACACATATATAAAAGTTAGGAATTGGGTCTTGAAAAAGGGCCAAAATAGGCCCAATTGACATGACCAATTAAAAATGGCATGGCCTGTGCCAACCTGAAACCTCATACTGATACATGCTGCAAGTTATGGAATAGCTCGTGTAGCCTCGTGCTGGCATGGCCTGCTCGGTCTGGCACGATCTATGTAAGCTCATGCTGGCACGGGCTGTATCTACCGGCTGGTGCCCTATTTTGAACTTCAGATTGTGCATCCCGTGTCCTTTGGCGTGGCCCTTTGGCTGGAAGTACTTTTTGATTTTTTGAAAATTGCGGATAGTTTTGTTCTTCGCATCCCGTGGGTTGGTTTTTTCATTTTGGAGTGGAAACAACACGGATCGTGTGAAACAGTGCGGTGTGCATCCATACTTAACCACTTGGGAGATTTGGCAGACACGTGGTGCAAATGGTCCTTGCCAATCCACCCTTGGAACATGCCGTGCTAGGTGTGCCTCGTGCCGGCAGGTCGGCTGGCTTAGCCAGTTGTCGATGTCTTCCATTTTGACCCTGTTGAACTCCGATTCTACCATTTTTTAGCTCAATTCCATCTTCTACCATGATTTTTGATCTGTGGCCTTCTATGTACTACAATCCTTGCGAATGGATTTCAAATATCTTCTACCACCCTCGCGGTTGACTTTCTATAAAGGATGTTAAAATACTCACAAGCAACTTACTAGTAAGCTCATAAAGGAAAATCTATGTGTTCTTAAATACAAAATGTCCATTAGACTTAATTAAGTCTACAAAACTTAGGATTTAGCAAAGAAAACCAATAATGGTCATCTAAATCCATTTTCGAGTAAACCTAAATAAAAATAGCAATCAACCAAACAAAACATATTAACAAACATGTCAAATGCATTGGTTAACAAATGAATAAAGGTGCACATTAGAATCCATTTATTTGTTTTGGGTTCAAACGTTGCCCATCCCACTATCATTAGTGGACTAGTGATAAGCCGGAGGAAGGCGAGGATGATTTTTTTATGAAGTTTTGTTGTATCCTCTATAACCACTTCCAGGTTAGGTGGAGAGCCTGATAAATAGGAAATTTGAATTGATGATACGTCAAATGCATGTATTTTCGGAAGCATTTAACATCTCTTTTGTTATCTTTTGTTGGAAGATTGCTAGATTTAGGTAGGTTTACATCATAAGGGGTTTAGATAACCGTTTTTAGTTTTTGTAACTAAATCCTTCATTTTGTAACTTAGTTTTAGTCTAATGAATTTTTGGTCCTTACGAGCATCTGGATCCCTTTTTGTGAGCTCGTAATTACTTTGGAGTATTTTATTGAAGTCCATTCACAAGGATGGTAGAAGATTGAAAGCCATGAGTCAAAACGTGGTTGAAGATAAAGGGTGGGAGAAGGAAGACAAAGAAGCGGAGGATTTGTGATCCGGAAGTTTGAACCAAGTTATGGGAAAATTCTGAGAAGAACCAACCTCTGAGAGTGGTACCATTGGAATCTTCTTCTCGAGCACTATATAATTGACTATAAGAACTCTCAAAACGGATCAACGGTTCACCCGTAGCAATGCAAAGAACTGGCCAGCTGACCATTCGGGTGAAGAAGATCGGGCACGTGGCCCGGCTGCCCGCGCACCAAAAATTGTGAGAAAAGCTGATCTCAAAGTGAAACCCCTGCAGAGAGCGCCTAACAGCACGCGCCCGCATGCTCGATCGTGCGCACTAGTCCTCCATCCTCTGAGCTAGTGCCCCAGCCTCCGCACCGGTGCCTGCCTGGGTGTCTCAGCCGGCGTGCCAGCTCCGCTCAGATCGTCCGGCCTTGCACGTACCCTGCGCGCTCGGTTCCCATGTTGATTATTCTTCTCACCAACTTTTTTACTATAAATACCCCTTATCTTATCTTCATTCAATAACATCTCTTGGCAAAAAATCCACCTCGATCTTCATTTTTCTTCGTCTTTTCTTCTTTCTTTTCTTCTTTCTTTTCTTAGTTTTTGTAGATTAGTTAAGGGTTGTTGTTATTTAGCTTAGTTATCTCCTTGGGAGCATTGTATTGAGACTTTCTTATCTATATCTTGAGAATCCATATCTATCTATTTAATTCTTTTCATATTGTGTATTTATTGTGTTGAAAATGATTGTTGAATCCATTAATGGTGTTAGAAGGTTGAGTATATGAATTTCTTGTATGATTATGTGTTAGAGTTTGGAGAAAGTAGCTAATTCTCCTTTACTTTGATATGAAATTCAAAAGCATGATTTAGAGCTTATAATGTTGTTGATGATTTGATAATTGCTAGATGAATGTGATAATGTCAAATTCCGTGTCATGTTTGTTTTTTGTAGCAAATGAGTGTTAAACGTTCTTGGCTAATCTTGTATAAATGCATGAATTGGTTCAATGCTTAGACACGGTGTAGTGTTTATAAGTATTACCAAGCTTGTTGATTCTTTGAATTTAATGACATTAATGGGATACATTTAGGCATTGAACGACTAAAGGGGTAATTAGTGAGGTTTAACTAGAGGTGTCGAATTCACTCTTGTAAACTACTATAAAAAAGATATGGTAATTTATAATAGGACTATTTACAATTATAACCCCAAAAATTAGGTTAAAAGTGCAGATATGACCCTGCAACCTCAGAAAGTGCCAATATAACCCTGGTTTTTAATCTATGTGCCAATATAACCCATAGTTTATGGGAAATAGTGCCAATATACCCAAAGTTAATTTTTTCAGGGTTAACCGATTAAATTCCAGAGAAGTGAAGTAAAAGAAATAACTAAAATACCCTCGTACTAAATTCTGAATTTTGTATGCCACAAATACCCTTAAGAATTGTTTGACCCATGTTTGTTGACCTACCTTCTTATATCAATCATGATTTTGAACTATTCAAACCCGCTGAGTTTGTTCCATTCGTGCTTCCTCTTCAGTCCGCTGTTGGTCGTCGGTGGTCCATCACCAGTGCTGCCTTGAAATCCTCCGCCTGAGGCACCCATAGTCCCGACGTCTTTCAGCTCAGGTATGCTTTTTTCTCCTTCAAATCTGAACCCTAGTTTCGATTTGGGGCCAAAAAAGAAGGGGAAAAACTCCATCGTCCCAGCACATCAATCAAACAAACAAGCAAAACTACAGACATAACATCTCCACCAGCACACCAATCAAAATAAAAATGCAAAATTATAATAACTATAAAAACCCTAGAAAAACACCCCAAAAATCAGCCTGTACCCCTGAATCTCAATCAATCAACAAAATCAACATAATGAAGGAAACAAGGGGTAACAAATGAGCCAAAATCCAAGACATTTAGACGGAAGAATACCATTTTGGGAGAGACCCTATTACGGGGTGAAGTCGATGACGAAGTCCAAAAACTACAATCTCCGAGAAGACGGCTGAGAAGCGGTGTCGGAAGGTCCAAAACAATGGCCCGAAAGATGGCCGACAAGTCGTCGAAAATGCCGACTTTCGAGAAGAATTCAAAAGCAGAGACAAGCGGGAACATAAAGAGCAAAGGAAGAAGACACAATGGAGCTGGGGCTAAAGAAGATGAATTCCTCCGTTGGCGTGCCTGGTTTTGTTCAGAAGGAACCAAGGAGGAAGACAAAGTTCTAGCGGGAAGACATCCTGATGTGAAAAGGCAAAAAAATGGAATATATGGTGAAAAGGAGAAATAAGTTCAGGGTCATTTAAGTCTTTCCACATTTTCTATGTTTTTCCTTTTTAAAATGATAAGGGTACAAAGGTAAATTCACATTATTCTGGCTGTGAAACGTTTGACCAAACAGTCAACGTGGTCAAGGGTTATGTAGGCACTATCTGAGATGACACTTTCGTCTTAATTTCAGGGTAATTTTTAGCACTTTTCTCTTTATAATAAGTTAAGATGCGATAACCCATAATAAGAAGAAAAAAATCATTTTTCTCACGAAAAGTAAACATTCTTCACACTAAAGTAGGAATATATTTGTGTAATGAGTCTGGTTTAGTGGTAACCCACACTCTCTGTAACTGAGAGGTTCAGAGTTTGAACACACACCCCATTAAGAATTGTGAATATTAGAGCAATTCCTTGATGGAGATTACTCAGCGTCATGGGACCATATCAATGGTCCCCACTGTGGTTTTCCAACCTGCAAGTGGTCGATGAAGGTGAGATCGTGGGGTTTCAGTTTCGGTGACAGTAGTTCGTTGGTGGTGCAGTGTTTGAGTGTTCTCAAGAGAGCGTCTCTAGCTATCAAATAAATGGAGTTTCATGCTCCACTGAGATTCAACAGATTCAATGATGGTGTCTCGTAGTTAGGTTCTAGATTAGAATGTTAATGTGTAATTTAGTTGATGCAATGTAACATTTTTTAAAAAAAGTAGGAATATATTTGTACATGTTGAATAACGAAATCAACACAATTTCATGTTTGTAATTATAATATTATATGAGTATTTTTTCCCGTTATTACAATTGTAATATATTACTCCCTCCGTCCCAGTTCAACCTGCACATTTTTTTGTCAACTTTCTCATACCATGTTTGACCAACGATAACTTTATTTATGTATAATAATGGTGTATTAAAATT
>JAULKK010160474.1:645-26727 GCA_032355705.1 Rubia peregrina | reverse complement strand
GATCAAATGTAACTTGCCAGCATAAGAAAGTGCCTTCCCTCTCCAGCTATGAAGTCTTGTTCTAATCTTCTCCACAATTATTTGAGCCACTAGCTCGTGAAGTCTGAGAGTGTTCAAAGCACCATCATAACAGACATTCATTTCTTAAATACCCCTGGATGGCTTAGTGAGAAGGTCCCACCTCTCAACAAAGTTACTTCTAATCCTCCTCAACCCAATGTACCTGTTGGGATCCGGCTTCGGAGGTGGAGTTGGAGTGGATGAACTCACCTAGTTCTCTCAACACTATCTCTTGAGTGTCATTTCAACAACAAGAACTTACAACACACAAAGACATGTCCATACTAACAAGTAGCATACTTTCACAATACTATGGTTACTATCATCAATTTCAAGAAACCCTAGCATTTTACACAATCATTACAATCCCATCATGCAAACATCAATATGCAATTAACGCATTACAATTACCAATATATAGTGACAAATATGCAAGCATCGTTATGTAGTCAACATATTACAATCACCAATATGTAATCACAAATATGCAAGAATCCTTAAGTCACTATCCATGTGGATTCATAAATATGAAAGAATCAATATGAAATCATCCACTACACCACTACCCTTATGCAATCACCATCATATAATCATCAATGTTCAAGTTACAAATTAATCCTTGAAAATTCACACAATCATCCTTATATAAATCTACACAATCATCACAATGCAAGTCCCTACAATCATCATTATACATATCTACACAATCATCACAGAGCAAGTTCACACAATAATCATTATACAAATCTGTACAATCATCACAATGCAAGTCCGCACAAGCATCCCCGATAATCACATGAAAATTAACAAATCATCACAATTCAAATTCCTAAACTACACATAAATAACAATTCAAAGTTTAAGAAATGAGAATTTCACCACAAGTGTGCAGAGAAATAAGTTTCTAAGCAATGTGAGAGAGCCCTGGCCTTCTACAATCCCTAATTAAGAAAGTTCCAAAAAATCCTAATTTCTAGGGTTTCTGAGAGGGATTTCTAATTGGAAGGTGGTTTGATGTGTTTGAATAGTGTAGAATGGTAGGGAGATGGAAGATAATGTATTTTAATGGTGTGGAAGTGGAGTGGTGGCTGGATTTATGGAGAAGAGAGTGAGGGAGTGGGAGATTTGAGAGGGAAAAAAGAAAAAAAAAAGGGATGTTATAACGAATGAATTATTTTGCCCTTTTTTATTTTGAATCTACACTACAGTCGTGAGAAGTGGGGAGAATCCCAGGCCTGAGAAGGAAAAATTACTATGCACTATGTCCCGAGCAGTGGGGAAAGTCACACGCGTCACGACAGAGGGTTGCTGGAAGCCCAAAAATCCTTGAAGTCTGTCGCGGGTAGAGGGGGATTCTCACGCCTTGAGACAAAAATTTAGTAGAAGTGGATTTTTCATCAAGTCTCTCGCGAGCTGTGGGAAACTCCTCACGCCTCGCAATAGAAAATTCCTGTATGGCCATGTTTTCTTAAAGTCTGTCGTAAGCAGTGAGGGATTCCTATGCCTCACGATAGAGATTTACTGGAATTGTGTTTTCAACTCTGTTTTTCGGGAGGAGTGGGATTTCTCCCACACCATGGAAGCCTATTTTTTTCGTGAAGTCTATCGCTAGAGTTGGGGGATCTCACACCTTGCGACAGATACTTATTGAGAATGTGTTTTCTGCCCAAGCTGTGGCAAACAGTGGTAATTTTCCCACATGTCGCTACAGATACTTTCAGCTTCCATACTTAGCCAAAATTTTCAACTTCAAAATTGTCTTCTTCTTCATTATCCTCATGGCTTTCACTCCTTCATTCATCCTTTATTTTGGTATTCATTTTACCACTTCGATCATCTAGCGCCATGTACCTATTTTTCTATAAACACTACAAGAAACAACACCTATTACCTCAGTTCTGCAGGAATTTTTACCTCGATTTTCACTCATAAAAATCAAGGTAAATGTAGCCCAAGTAAAAGTGTATTTTTCACCTCGGTTCATAACCGAGGTTTACAAATATCCTTTACCTTAGTTTTTTAGCAACGTTGACTGGATTTAGTGTGACGTTGCATCATAGCACTAAGGCCAATGATAGGATATCAGAGCTGCTATGTCATTCAGCATGTCGTCGGCATATAAGACGAACGACATCGTCCATACAAATAGGACACACGATGTGAGAGAAAAGTGTGTTCCATCGTTCAGGCCGATGTCGTTGTAAAGAACAGCGACATCGCACACTACGGAACACCATATCATGTGCATGCTGATGTGGAACAGTGAATAATACGACGTTGTTTTGAACAATCAATGTCAAAAAAATATATTACATGCTGGTTCTATATGTAATGTCTCTTATGTGTCGCATGATCACTGGTATGTGCGACATCGCAGATTAATCGTGGAGAGACTGTTTTTGGTACACTATTATAATAGTAAATATTTGATGAAACAAACAATCGTTTGTCGATAGCCATTACATGTTATTTAGTATTGGATTACTCTAGAAATGGTTTAACATCACACAACAATCAATTTTTATTCAATTCATGTGGAAAAAATTAACAATGACATGTTAAAATCTACAAAACTATAACATATATTACAAATGCATGTTACAATATATAAGGTTGACATTAAATTTAATTATTAACTGTATTGAACCTCCATATTGTCTACGTTGTAAGGCATTAACATTATCAGGGCAACTAGTGAAATGACAAGTCATCCATATACAGTCCATTGATAATTCTCGTTGTCCTATTACACCCAATACACAGGGGAAAAAATTTATGTTAGAATTGGATAGTTCCGAAATGAAAAACACATAATATAGTCACACTTAGATAACATGAATGTCAACTTGAATAAAATGGATATTGGTAAAAGCAATGTTGCAAACTTAGTGATTGATGTTGCTAAGGTCTACCTACGTGTGACGTCCGTCATTCAAGATATTTCATGCTTTTTATTGAGATGTACGATGTCAGTCTTAATTCGGTTGTATATCGCAAAGGTTGACCAACAGTGACCGACGTCACACATTCATATTGTGTTCATACGAATAAGTAATTATTGTACACAATCAGCCCTAATCTAAGCATTTTTTTCTCATTCCTTACAAAAATGGTATCATCTTGGAAACAAAAAAAATATACGCTATATAACATGTAAAACAATCATCATACATCATGAAAATGTGCAAGCTTTGATCAATGGAAAAAAAAAACATATAGAAGGTATGGTAATTAAATTGTTAAATTAACATTGATTGTATGGAAAACTACCTCAATTAATTTGAACCCGGAGATGCTCCATCATCGGATACTTGTTGGTGTTTGAGAAAAACAAATTGATTGAGGTCTTGAACTGTTGTAATGGTGTGAATGGAGAGGATGTTGTGGAGTAGAGTTTGAAGAAAAATGGGTAATGGTGTTGATATTAATTAATGACTTGAAATTTCGGTGGGGGATATTTTGGTTCAAATTTTTTGGCTCAAATTTTCGTTTCCCGCTGGAAATTTCATTATGATCAATGTCAATTTTTGTTCGGCCGTTGATTCTCTTTAGGCCACAAACATGTGACGTCACACAAGAGGGCTAAAGGTTAATTTTTGACAGGTGTCGTAAAATACTCCATGTCAAGATTGGGGGCCCTTCCATCGACCCTTTTAATCTGAGATCGGAATGACATTTTTGAGAAAATATGAATAAAAAATGCTATCTAGAAATTTACGTTTGAACTTCTACCACTTTATTGGAGGGACCTAAATGTAAATTAAAAAGTTCACCGGTGGTCCCAAACTCGATTTCGATCGTCCAAAAATGTAAGGTTGTCATCTCTAGTCTAACTTATAATAACCGAGAGTAACAAAGAAACTGCTCTTATTCCACATAGTCTTCCACAAGTTCTTCCAACTAACCCCTTGTATACTTATAAGTAATCATCTACAATTTACCCTAGACCACGTACTAGCGCTTTCTAAAATATTATACGGAATTATTTTATATTGGTTTTTTTATAACAAAACCAAGAATAAGAAATTTCATGTGGTGGAAATTATCGTTCCCATAACTCTTATCTTAAGGTCATTGATGGAAATACTAATATAAATGGTGGACGTTACCCCGGTTTGCATCCCTCTTAGACAGTACGCATAATATCCTTATCAAAAATTTGAGCTCATGGCCGGGTGCAGAGTTCCGACGCATAGTGAACATATAAGAAAGTTTGGGCCATAGTGTAATTTTTGCAAAGTTTCTTCATACACTGCTTGTGAATAATTTGGGCTCATTCCATTGACCTATTTATGCATAAATCAGAACATCTTTGATCTGACAATGTGAATTATATTAGGGTATTTCCAAATTTGCATTTCCACTTCACCCACATTCGTGGAGGGATCTAAGTGCAAAATTTTAAAAGTCCCTAGTAGTCCCAACAATGATTCCAAACCTTTTTCATCCTCACTTAGACTTATAATCCCCACAAATGATAAACAAATAGGCATGATTCCACTGAGACTTCCCAGCTAAGATCCGTAGATTAACCTTTGCATACTTATAAGTAATCATCCATAATTTACTCTAGACCATGTACCAGCGCTTACAAGAAATTGATGCCCAAAATTTCATTATCTTATTAAATCATAAAAATTCAAGGATATGTAATTTCATGTGATTCCATGTGGTGAAAATTATCGTACTTCTAGCGCTAATCGTAATGGTATTAATGGAATTAACACTAATAAAAATGAGGGACAAATACCCCGGTTCGTCGATGCCTCAAACGGAACAACATGATTTTGAAAATAAGGGACGAATACCCCGGTTCGTTGATGCCCAATTTTGAAAATTGGAATCTACAATATTACATTTCGCCCTCTCCCACCCTCTTGGAACAACCAAAGTGTAAAAACTAAAAAGTTCATCGGGTGTGGTAAAATCGATGCCGATCAAACCGGACAATAATAAAGTTCATAGAAAATTATAAAAATTCAATAAGTATATCTAATATACTATAAAGCGTTATTAAGGTCAATTATATTTTTTTGGTCAAACACAGGCCAGTGGGCTGAAATGGTGAGGTCCAAAATCAAAGTTACCTACATTGGTCATATGTCGGCTCTTATGTCGGTAGGGTCGATTAAAATGTGACGTAACACTAGCCGAGCATATTTCACAAGCGCTCTAAACGACTGTATATATGGAGCTCACCTCATAAATCATTTCAAACTTTCAACTTTCCCTCGAATTCCAACAGTCCTTCAACCATTTTTCTCAAAGGTATGGTTTCTTGATTCTTTAGATTTCTTTCAATTTTGTATTTTTCATAAACATAAATAAGGTACATCCCACACATAATATTTTGCTTCACTTCTTAAATTATCCTTTTGAGCCTTAGAAAAATAAGGAAGAAATTTACCACAGTATTAAGAGATGACCAAGACACTCTGTCAAACCCTTTCATCATGTCAAGTTTTATTATAACATTATTCTTACCTATTGGCTTATTTAAAAGCCTCATCATTTCCTGCATAATAATAACATTATCTGCAATATTATGACCCTTAAGGAAAGCTGATTATTCTAAAGAGATAATTTTAGGCATCAAGGATTTCATTCTCTCCATAAGAATCTTAGAGAAGATTTTATTAAGGAAATTTGAGAGTGAAATAGGTATAAATTCTAAAAATGAGTTGGAGTTAACTACCTTGGAAATCAATGCAATCTAAGTGTTGGTCACAACTCTTAGAATTGGGACTCCACAAAGGAGTTCGTTTACATCCTTAGGGAGTTCTTCCTTAGTTATATCCTATGTTGTGGTGTAGAATATTCCATTATAGTCATTTTCTCCTGCTGCTGCAGTTTTATTCAGTCTTAGGATAGCTTCTTTGACCTCAGTCAATGTAGCTAATTTAATTAATAAGGAATTATCATCATTATTAATTATCCTATGGATATGCCTAAGGAATTATTGGTAGTGGTGTATACATAGCCCAACTAGAGACTGCTGACTTCTAAAGTCGGCCCAATCTTGATTCACAAACAATCAAGACCATTCAGCCCAGAAATCCAAGTCAATAGCTAGCCGATAAAGAAGGAACAGGGTGATGGATTCAACTATAAACCAACAAAAGTGGCACGTAGACACGAACCTGAAAGATAGTGATCACAATGTTATCCACGATCTCAAACCCGAACAATGTGGAACCACAACCATGAGATGCTATAAATACAGAGAGAGAAACACTGGCTCGGGTAAGAAAAACTAGACAGAGAAATTCTAATTCTCTAAGGATACTGACTTCCGGGATTTGTTTTGCAGGAGACGATACTTAATGGTGAGCAACAAACGTTTTTCTTGGGTTAATTGCCACATCATTTGGCACCGTCTTTAGGGATGAAATTTTTTTCTAAGATCCTTCGGGTAAATTATGGTGTCCACCATAAAGTGATAAAAGCAACAACTATAAGACACAAGAACAAATGGTTGGATGAAACAAGAGCATGAATCCTAGTAAAAACAAAACATATGTTCCTAGCAGAGAAAAGGGAGACAGTAGGGAGGATACAAAGATAAGGATGAGGAAGTAGAACTCCTAAAACAAACAAAGAAAAGGAAAGGAGAGCGTAAGCAGCATTCCTTGAAGCGGACAGGGAAAGTTTGTACAATCAATTTCTAGCTACGTTCAAGCTAAAATCCCCAAGGGTGAGTAAAATACAACATCGAGGGCATGGGAGTCTTATGTACGAAAATGAGTTAAAGGAGATAGTGGCAAATGACGAGGAAGAAAAAACACCATTGGCACCTCATCTTCGAGATTTTAAGATGCCAAAAATTTCAAACTTCCTTTAGCTGTTAAAATTTATGATGGAACCACATATATGAAAGAATTCCCGCACTCATATCACAATAGTATGAGATTTCACGATACAGAATTCGAATTGGTATGCAAAACCTTCCGATTTTCTTATCAGGAACATCGATCAAATGGTTTGAGGACTTGCCTGGGCAGCATTTTTAGATTTGTTTTTAGGTCATTTCTATCATAAACAAAAGTTCACCAAAAAATCGCATGCCTAAATAACATAGTTCATAAAAGTTATAAGAACCTCACAGAATAACACAATTGGTTCGTCACGAAAAGTTTGCAAGTACGAGACTCGTCGTTCCAATCCTCTTTGGGTGCATTTACAGGGGGATGTGGTCAGGAGAGTTCTACAAGGAGATCACAAAAAATATGCCAGAAAACCCAAGAGAGTTGCAAAAAATGATTGAGAAACATGTGAGAACAAAAAAATAACCGCAAGATAGAGCGAAAGAAAAGTGAGAAAATAATGAGATAAGATACACAAAAGGAGTTTATAAAGAAATATAGAGGAAACATTCATTTCAAGGGAGGAGAATTGGGGATGCAGGGTGCATCATTCCAAGAAACACCCTTGACAAAGTCAAGAAAGGAAATTTGGCAAGCGAACAGGGAATTATTCCGCGAACCGGCACCAATGATAGAACCCCTGATCAAATATCCAAGGAATACTACTGTGCTTTCCACAAAAACTATATTCATGATATCGAGTACTGTATAGATATAAGGAGGCAGATAAAGGAAAACCTGTGGAACGACTATTTGAACTAATACAAGAAAGAAGATGGGGGAAGCCAGTACAACGAAGCCAACAAAGCAGGGAGCTTCGTGGCAAAAAACCAGGGCATAGTAAACACACAGATCAAAAGTCAGAAGATGACAACAGTGGTGAATTATGATTAGGATATAACGACTAAGTCCATAAAAAGAGTGATCCTGTTTATACATGGGTCAACTGAATAACTATCCAATAATGCTTGGAAAACTAATGACAGGTGCTACCCACAACAAGAATCCACCGACAATAGGCTTCATCCAGATGAAGCAATCACATTTAGAAAAAAAGGATGCATTTCCCAACGCCTCGCCACATAATGACCCAAACGTCATAAGCAATAAAATTGGAAATGCAATAATTCATAGAGTGTTTGTCGATGATGGAATGTTCGTTGAGTGCTTCATTAAGCTTGGATTCAAGAAGATGGATCTTTAAAAAGTCCATATCCTCACTTGTAGGATTTGTGGGACGAGCACAAACACCATTAGGAAACTTACAGCTGCCTGCTACCATTGGCGAGAGCAACATAAACTGCACCATCATGTGCAATTTTATGGTCATGAATGCGCCAAGTTCAGTCAATGCCATCATTGGAATACCTTGGATGAACAAAACGAAGGTAATATGTTCTCCATACAACTTAGTAATGAAGTTCCTGACTCCAGCCGGAATCACAACAATAGGAGGAAGCCAAAAAACGGTGAGGCAGTGTATGGTCATTGCGATGAAAGTAGGTAAAAGCTCAGAGAAAACTAAGATGGTAAACGTTGTCTCAGATAGCATCGTATTCAAGTAATGCTACTCAGTAGTAGATCTGGGAGAAGAGACCAAAGTTGTCACTTTGGATGACGAATACACTTCCATGTGCATCAAAATTGGGAAGCATCTTCCCGATATGGAGAAACAAAAGGCAATTACAATCCTACAAAGTCATAAGGACACATTTTCATGGAGTGTACAGAACATGGAAGGATTTAACCAAAAAATCATTACCCATTCCTTAAACATTAGTGATTCAGTTAAACCAGTCAAGTAGAAGCAACAAAGTTTTGCTAGTATTAGGCAGAAGGCAATCGAAGAAGAAGTGACAGCTTTGCTTCAAGCTGGTATACTGAAGGAGGTAACGTATTCAAAGTGGTTAGTGAACCCAGTAATGGTGAAAAAGCGGACGCGTGATGGAGAATGTGCATTGACTTCACTTATTTGAACAAGGCATTCCGCAAGGATTGTTATCCTTTTCCTAAAATTGATCAGCTAGTCAAAGCGATAGTAGGGTACAAAGTCCTAGCGTTTCTGGATGCATATAAAGGATACCACCAAATACTAATGAATCATGAAGATGCGGAGAAGACGGCATTTATAACTAGCTACAAAATATTTTGTTATGTGAAAATTCCATTTAGACTAAAAAAATGCAAGAGCAACATATCAGAGAGTGGTTAACAATGCATTTCGCAATCAAAGAGGGAAAAATGTGAAAGCATATGTTGATGATATGGTTGTTAAGAGTAACAAGATTAGTAGTTTCGCAGAGGACTTAAAGGAGACATTAGACACATTGAGAAAGATCGGCATGAAACTCAATCCTAAGAAGTGCATAATCGGAGTAGGCGCAAGGAAATTCTTAGGATATAAGGTATCTTCCAGGGGAATCAAGTCAAATATTGAGAAAATACAAGCTATAATTGATCTTCCTCAACCACGAATAGTCAAGGAAGTACCAATATTAATGGGATCCTTGACAACACTCACTAGATTCATTTCAAAAGCAGCTGAGAAACACTTTCCACTCTTCGAAGTCCTGAAGAAAGTAAAGAAGTTTAGCTTGAATGAAAATAGTCAAAAAGTGTACGATTCTTTGAAAGAACACCTCTAGGCATTTCCTACATTGAATTCACCAATCCCAGGAGAAAGATTATATATGTACTTGCCATTTTTGCAGTTAGCTCAGTTCTAGTAGGGAAAGAGGGACAAAACCATATACCATTATACTACATTAGTAGAATACTGTAAAGTGCAGAGAGAGCGTACATGCCGGTTGAGAGATTAATTGTAGCCTTAGTGTACTCAACAAAAAGGTTATGAAGCGTCATGGGATAGTTGTACACTAATCACCCTGTCAAGGACATCCTCAGCAAACCTGAAGCATCCGGTAGAATGACCAAGTGGGCTCTCCAGTTGGGGAAATATGAAATCCAGTTTCAACCACAAACTGCAATCAAGGCACAGGTCCTAGCAGACTTCATTGCATATATGACAAGCCAAGATGCACAAAATGTGAAGGACCAGCAGAACCTTGGAATCAGCAAAGATAAGTCAAATTGGGGGGTGTCGCATGGAAAATATTTGTTGATGGAGCATCTAGCAAAGAAGGATGCGGTGCATGACTACTATTAGTTAACCCAGAAGAAAGGGAGCACAGATGTTCACTTCGTTTCGACTTTAGCATTAATATGTGGCTTAGACCTTACAATAAGGATAAAGGTCAAAAGTGTTCAGAGTTTTAGCAATTCACATATAGTAGTACAATAGGTTAGAGGAGTCTACGAAGTGTGGGAAGAACAACTGACAAAGTATTTAAGGAGATTCCCTCAAATTATAGCTCAACTCGAATACTTTGATATCCAGCATGTGCCAAGAAGTGAAAATTCAAAGATAGATGCCTTGAGTAAGCTAGCAACAACTGGTTTTGATTTATCGGTCAAACACAGGGATGTAAGAGTGGAAGTCATTACAGTCTAAAGCAAAGAGATAATAATCGTTTCAACGGTTCAAATAGAAGAAGCGAACTGGATGGTGTCATTAATAGACTACTTTACAAGGGGAAAGTTGCCAATAGAAAATGGGCAAGCCAGAAAGTTGGAACTACGATCCCGTGATTATGTTTATGGTGATGGAGTCCTGTACAATAAAATTCCTATCTCCATGGATAAAATTTTTGGTCAATTGCAAGCAGAAGAGATCATGAATGAAGTACATGAAGGACTATGTGGAATGCATTAGCGGTCCTGGATAATTTCGAAGAAGATAATTCAGGTAGGATATTATTGCCCAACTATGTCCAACCCAGAAGAAAGGGAGCACAGATGTTCACTTCGTTTCGACTTCGTGCTTAAGTGAAGAAGTTTTCAAATTAATATCCCAATATTTCATAAACCATAGGCTGGATTGACAGGAGTTTAAGGGAATAGTCGTTCAATGAATGGGTAATAGATTTAGTTGGGCTTTTCCCAAAGGGTGCTGGCAGCCCGAGATTCCTGATAGTGACAATTTTCCACTTCACCAAATGGGTGGAAGCGAAGCCCCTGGGAAGAGTAACAGCAGAGGTGACAAGAAATTTTATTTGGTAGAACATAGTTTGTCGCTTTGGGGTGCCACAAACTATCGTCATGGACAACGACACACAATTCCCTAGCGGGGTCTCTATTGAATGGTGCTCAAAGTTAGGGATTACACATAAGTTCACCTCTGTAGCTCACCCCCCAAGCCAATGGACAAGTATAAGTCACCAACAGAACTATAGTTTAGGGGATACAAAAAATTGGAAGGGAAGCGAACTAGTTGGGTGGACTAGATACCCAATACCTTGTGGTCGTATAGAACAACTGTTCAACAACCTACGAGAGAAACACCATATATCCTAGTATATGGTAATGAGGTAAAATGCTACTTGAAATTGGGAACTCGGGCCTTCAGATACATGCATACAAGGAGGTTGATAATCCCCAAGATGAGGTTGGACCTAGATGAACTAGAAGAAAAGAGTCAGTGAGCAACAATTACAGAAGTGAAGTATAAGGAGAGGATGGATAGAGCATACAATCAGAGGGTCTAGGAGATGCAATTAAAAATTGGTGAGTTTGTGTTGCGAAAGAATGAAGTGATCCTAGCGAGAGGAAAAGGAAATTTAATCCCAAAGGGGGAAGGGCCATACAAGATAGCAAAATCACATTGTTCCAACTACCACAAGCTCAAGAAATTGGATGACAGTAGCGTTCCCAACACTTAGCATGTGATTAACCTTAGAAAAATTTATGTTTAACATCTAAGGAGAATGGTAGAAAAAACCCGAATGTATAGAAGCCATGATGATCATTGGTGTTTTCGCATCTTTGTTATCTTTTGAAGAGCGATGTTATTGCACTCGTACATGTGAAATATAAAAGTTCATCTTAGGGGGAAATATAAATAATAGCCAATCATGGGACATTGCAAACAATCGATTTTGGCCAAGAAAGAACAAACATTTTGAAACTTTTTAATGTTGCAAGCTTTGGATCTTACAATGTCGCAATCCAACTTGTGCAAGCTATAGATCTTTCACAAAGGTAGATATGCCTACAAAACGGTGAAGTAAGCAAGCAGTAGAACTTGCAGTTTGCATAATAAAAATTCCTGAATTCCAAGCTATAGATCTTGGAACTTCGCAAATCAAACTAAGCAAGCTACCAATCTTGCGAAAAGGTAGATATGCCCACAAACGTGACATAAGCAAGCAATAGATCTCGTAAGTTTTCACTATAAAGACCCTTAGCTTTGCAAGCTATAGACTTGTAAAATGGGTAAGCACGCCATTGATGTAAGTAAAAAAATTATACAGACTCAAAAACTGAAACACTAAAGTGGCAAATGCGGTATACATATGAAAATAAGGGAAAACAAAAAGAATAACACTCTCTTCAAAGAAAGAGAAAAGTCTGAATTAAAAAATATGAGCTGGTAAAAAGTACTACTAAGAACATTTTGAAAAGTAAACTATTGATGCCTAGATGCGTAAGATTATCCAGAAGATGAAGAACCTCCACGGCGATGAGGTGGCCCAGCTTCGCGATGAGATTGCTCTGCCTCGCGTTGAGAAAGTTCAGCTCTGTGCTCATCTTCTAACAATTTTTTCATAACACCATTTCTTGTATAGGTATAAAGGATGTCATGTAAAACTTCTTCGTTCCATATGATTAAGATGCTTGGCATTGTACGCCTCAAAATCAGTTTTTAAGGGCGAACTCCTCATGATCAAGTTGCACGCTCATAACGTTAACAATACCTTGGTAATCCTTGTTTGTAGCCATCAAATTTCTCACTTCCTCTTCAAATTGGCGAAAATGAGACCTACAGCTTTAGACAAATTAATCCTCTGAACAATGATAACCATTAATAAGTCCCCACGACCAGAAGATCAACGGGATGATGATGTAAGGGCTTCAAGTTTGTCCTTGTATTCAACATAAGCTTGTTCAAGTTTATTCACACACAATTTAAGACGATTGCACTCAACACGATGTTCTTCATTCTAATTGAAAAGATAAGTGTTTATGGCAAACTATTCGTCAAATTTACTTTTCCACCCAGCTCCAGAAGAAAAGAAATGATCACACTCACCATTCTTTTTCTTCAGTAGCTCCAATAGATCGTCAATATGAGAACATGGTCTTCTGATGAGATTCACTAGCCTTACTCGAAGAAAAATTCTTAGCATCTTCATACCGATGAAGCATTCTAACATTACTCAACTGTTGGAGCTGAATAACATTGTTTTGTTCAGCACAAAATTCTTAATATACTTCAGGCTAATTCCAAAACAGGCTTCCCATACTTAAATACGAGGAGGAAGATTGAGCGAACACATGTATACCCCTCATATTCAAGATCTACCAAGCTTTGAATTATATCATTGTCAAGTGGCTCAATGTTATAACCCTCAGGAACGAATTGGCTATAAGAACAACCCAAAGTAGAAGGAGAAGATGAGGAAGTAGATGTTTGTCACCCAATATATAACATAGGAGATTCCAAAGTAGTGAAGCGACCAGCGAAAATAAGCTCAACATAGTTCCCAAACAAAGCTTGGGTAGCTTCAATCAACTTAATAGGGCAAGATGAAGGATGAGAGAAAATCCCAAAACGATGATGAAAAAGAAATAAAGGTAATGAGAAGTTGCAAAATTAAAAAACCAAATATTAATACTCATAATAGTACGAATAGTACATACATACTTCAGAATATTGTCAAAAATTACAAATAAATCCCCAAAATTCATAGCACTAAGATTAACTAACATGACGATAGCAGAACTCTCCTTGCACGCATTCTGATTAGAGCCCTCAATTTCCAGGTTAATCTCTGTGTCCGCATCAACATCAAGGTTAGCAGGAGGCTCGGATGCAAGAGGCTCAGAATTGCGAGAACCAAATGGAAGATCTTCAAAATAATAAATTGCACACTCTTTAAGCTCTACCACAGAAGGCAAACAAGGAAGGTTGTCAAGGTGTGACAGCAAGGCATGTGGGTGACTACCATCATAAATGTGGCTAATGATTCTTTGGTTAAGTTTAACCTTCTCCTCCTCCAACACCCTCTCAGACTTGACCAATTTCAACATATTTTGAGCCTTCATGGTAGGGTTCAGTTTTTGCAGTTCAGCCAATGCCTTGCAGTATCCAACATTGCGAGGAGACTAAGATATTTCTTCAAAGAAGTTATAGAAAGATTTTGTTTTAACAAGAAGATCGACAAGAACCTGAGGGTATTCAGGTGAAGCAGGGCCATTAGTCTGCATCTCATCCATTTCCAAACGCATCCTAGCAATTTCCTTTCAGCAGCACAAACACGTTCTTTGGCTGAACAAGCTCGCTTTTCAACATTCTTTGGGGAAATATCCAAAGCAGCGACCTTCATATTCCTGGCCTGCAATTTCTCTAGAAGCGAGCCATATCTCTTAGTGAATTCGGCCACCATTTTCTGACAAGCGGAAGACGCTCACAAACCTTATTTTCAAAAACACGAGATCAAATATTGCAGTTAAAATAATAAAAAAAGAAAATTAAACCACAATATGATCAACAACAAACATATCACAATCAATGTCTCATGGAGAGACAAGTTGGATATGGTAGCAGTAATGGTTCCATCTACCATCAATCCATGACTTATTGCTAGAGTTTTAGGGTGAGAATAGCTGATGCGTCCCCTTTTCTTGAGAGTCTCCATTTTGTTCGAGATCATCTGATTCCATCTTGTTTCCTTCTTATGTGGGAGACCCATTCACCTTATGAGCATTAGCCTCCCCACCTTCCTTACCAGTAATTTCGGTGGTTATTCACTGCGAGTTAGACTCAACAGCATTTTCTGGCGACACAATGGTCACGGAGTTGTCAATTATTTCAGTGGCCATAGGCTCTGACCCTTCATCGTCATCGTTAGATGCAAAGTTTCTCTCAATGGGGCACTTGGTTAGATCCATTTCTAAAATTTAGAATACAAATTAAGTTAGAAGAACACAAAAAATAACAGGATGATGAGAACAGTGAGAGAAGTATAAGTAAGACAAAGAGAAGAGACGACAAACAAACACCTTCTTTTTCAGTACTAGCATGGCGAAGACAGATCGAATGTTTGTTGAGTGTTAGTACAACCTCGGACTCAGCATTAAGAGGAACCCTAGCCATAGGAAGTTTTTGTTTTGGAACATTATAGTTCCAAACAAGAAAACCTTGTTTATTCCCCTCATCAAGTTTTAAGAAGAAAAACTTTTTATGCCATACACCGCAATTGTTAAGAAATCCACTAACAAACTCAACATTTGGAATAACTGGGTAAAGATTGAATTCGTTGGATGAGTTGTTCACTTTGGGAAGTTGATAAAGGCTACAGAATAAGTTGATTGAAAAAAGAGATTTGTGCTGCTTCGCACACATGGTAAAAAAAAACAACCATGATTGAGACAACCTTATGATGGAGCTGAGATAATGCGACCCGATAATGGGAGAGCAGGTTTACAATATATTGAGGTAAGGGAAAAGAAAGAACGAACTTAAGATAATCTAGGTAGCAGGAAATGAAACTGGAAGGAGGGTTGAGAATACTGCCAGAGGGCTCAGAAGCCTTAAGCTCGTACGAGGACAAAAATGGAAAACTATCCTTAAGATTTTCCAAATAATATTCAGAAAGAACACTGCTAAAGATAGAAGAAGCGGTGATTTGGTCATAATCCTCCTCAAAATCGACATGGTCAATGAGGGCATCTTTCATGGAAGATTCGACAATATTAGAGGTAGACATGAAGGTGATAACACGTCATAATATCCAGACAAAGGTTGTATCAATTACGGTCATAGAATTCAAAAACAAATCCAGTGATATCTGAAATAAAGAACACTAAGAGTACGCCGAAAAAACAACTGAACTGCCTTTACCTATGGGCCAAAAAAGGAATTACTAGAAGGGAGAAAGAACCACAAATTCAAAACTACAAAAATCCCAAATCGAAAACAGAGGACTTATGATGTTAATGGAGTTCAATAGGAGACCGGAGCTATAAAGAACAAGTAGAGAAAATGATGAATAATCTGAAAAGAATATGGAATTCAATAAAAGGAAACAAAAAGGTTAATAGGAAACGAAAGAAATAATGGCGTCCTGATAAAAAGGAGTTGCCTTTTTAGGAACTCGAGAAGATGGTGGTAAATAAAGTGGAGAGAGTACTTTACACTGAATAGTGATGGGTTTAAATCATGGAAATCGAAACAATTATAAAGGGGGGAAACATAACGGCACAAGAAGAAATCCCAAAAATATTGATAACGAAGAAAAAGGAGAAAAACCCGGCTACAAGATTGCAACAACTACTAGCCTTCCACAATCATGGCATTTTCAAATTTTGAACTCAAGTATCAAATAATATACAACCCAATTGAGCGACAAACACAGTCAAGAAGCACGCAACACTTCACAAAAGTAATTCAAGTTGTTTCGATAACAAACTGATATTGCAGTTGAACAAACGAACAATAAACAAGTTCGATAACAGCTTTCAACCAGAATCACAGCTTCGTTTTTGTTTACTTCATGGCTAGGGGGCTTATGGTGTATACCTAGCCCAACTAGAGACTACTGACTTCTAAAGCCTAGCCCAATCTTGATTCACGAACAACCAAGACCATTCAGCACAGAAATCCAAGTCAACAGCGAGCCGATAAAAAAGGAATAGGGTGATCGTGGATTCAACTATAAACAGAGAAAGACAGCACGTATACACGAACAAGAAAGATAGTGATCACGATGTGACCCAAGATATCAAAACTGAACAATGTGGAACAACTACCACGAGAGGTTATAAATACAGGGAGAACAACACTAACTCAAGTAAGAAAAGCTAGACGGAGAAATTCTAATTCTCTAAGGGAAAAACTGACTTCATCGGCAGAGCCTTTTCCCCATAATCACTTCCGGGATTTGTTTTGCAGGAGATGATACTTAGCGATGAGTAAAAAACATTTTACTTGGGTGGATTGCCACATCAGGTAGTAAATGCCAAAATCTGATATGGTCTCATCTGTGAGAAATTTTAAAAAAAAACTAAAGTCCCTCCTTCTGAATTTGTTCAGCTTGGTCCAGCCATTGACCATTTGAATCCTTTCTTTTTATTATCCTAAGGGAGTGTATTTTTTCTTTTCATGAATTATGGAAGAATTTAGTATTTGCATCTCAACTTTGAAGCCATTTTAATTTGGATTTTTGTTTCCAAAATTTTTCTCATTCATTCATAACCCTAATCTGTATAACCCTACTGTGATTAAGAGTTATGAGATCTTGATCTAGGCCTGTTCTATCATAAATCTCTTCACTTATCACCACTTCTTCTTCAGCATTTTTTATGTTGTTAGCAATATTCCCAAATTCTGATCTATTCCAATCCTTAAGTTTTTCTTTTAATCTTTTTAGCCTTAGAGAGAGTCCAAAAATCTACGTTTCCTCTATAGGCAGAGACCAGCTAGCATGTACTACATTCAAGAACTCTTCCCTTTTGGTCCACATATCTTGGAACCTAAAGGGTTTTGGCTGTGCATTATCTGCTTTTCAAATTTCTAACAGAATTGGTGCATGGTCATATGTGTTTCTGCTAAGAATGTGAATTGATGAGCCAGGGAAGAAGTCTAACCACAAGTCCTAAGCTAATACCCTATCTAACCTTTTCCATACAGGACCACAGATCCTATTGTCAGACCATGTAAATGAATTACCTACTGTGGAGACGTATTTTAGATCTAAATATCGGGTGAAATTAGCAAAGTCATTAATATGATTCAGATTACATGAACTCGAACCTTTATACTCAGAAATAGAAGCCATTGTATTGAAATGCCCTATAAATATGGTTTGTTTTAGATTCAGTTGAACCAACTGATCGCTTAAAACCTTCCTTTCTGATCTAGAGTGAAGGGCATAAACAAAAACAACTTCCTACCAGCAGCTTACCTCTAGTGCTAGAAATTTTTCCTTAGATTAAACGTATAGTCATTTTTCCAAAGTACCCACATTTTATTATTCAGAGAGGTCGTTGATTCATCAGATCTTAGTTTTTTCTTTCATTATTGAACTTGTTCCCATCTATGCTTTGGTTCAATTGTGCAGAGAAAATTAATGTTAAATATTTTAACCTACCTTTTGAGTCTTTTACCGGATGTGGGGAGTCCCCTAACATTCCATACTAAGAGATTAAATTTCTTACATGTATCAACCATGATAGCCTGGGGATGAGCTTTTTGAGTTAGATCTAAGAGTCATTTTATTTAGTTGAGTAAAGAAAGTAATTTTCTTTCTCTTTTCAGATTTATTATCTAAGTTCATGTTATTTTAAGGGCTATTCTTAGTATACATGTTCATGTCAGTGTTAGTAAAATGAGCTTGAGGTGATATGGTGGTACATGATTCCTGCATCAGAGGGTTACCTGTCCACACTTAGAAAATCATTAATGCATAACTGATTTTCAGTTTTAGGTCTGAAAGTTGAGCGTGTAATCTCCATATAATCCTATGCAAATTTAAGATAATATTTCATGTTCATTTTATTTAAGAGCTTAATATCACCATCAGTCTCAGGTAGACTTAATAGAACATGTGTTAAGCTATTTACAGGATTGTCTGTAATGTGAATTGGGACTTTGTTTTTCTGTTTCTGATTTAAGCTTGATGATTGTGCATTATTTTCCCTGATTGGTTTCCATTTTTCTGATCTCACTGGGCTTTTTGCCCAGTATTTTTGTGGTAATCTATTGGGGCCTCTAGATTTGCAATCCATTTCTATCCCCCTGCTAAAAAAAATTCCAGTACCTTTTGCTTGCCCTTTTTTTCCTCTCTAAATCCTTAGAGTTATCCTCATCAGCCTGATTTTGTTTGTTGTTACTGTTTTTAACCCAGGCTTGACTTAATTTTGGCACTCCCAATCTACACTTTGTTTCATGATGCCTAACTGTTTGCACTTGACACATTAATCAGGAATATCTTCATATTCATTTGAATACTTATTATTTTTCTTAGGCTCACCTAATTGATAAAGGTAAAGCAGCTTGGACATTAGCCTCTACACAAATTTTGATCGTTGAGGGTCGGGTGAGAGCTGAGGTCGCCGCATCCATTTTGATATAGCTGCCAATTAGGTTCCCTATTGCTTGTATTAAGGAGGCATTGCAAGCATCTATTATAATAACTTCTCATTATATGCAATAAAATTAATTTATTTATTATATAATAATTTCAATGAAATTACGTTCCCAAGAGGCAAAGTCTTGGGAAAGACCGTCTTTCCATAGGCATATGGAAAAATGGGGTTGAATTGGAATTATAGAAAGGTGAAAGGTTTTAGTTGCAATATTAAAATTTTATTATGCAACATTTAGGAGTGATAGGTTTATGACCCGATTAATACAACCCAAATTTTATATTTTAATTTCTTCAAATTTACAGTTTAAACATTGACTTTTTCCATAACTTAGGGAAAGATCGTCTTTCAAGAGACGGACTCATTTTTTAATTGTTGTGTTTGTATACAATTTCAGAGATTACTCATCCCATTTTTAGTGTGATATTCGCCTATTCTAATCCCCGTGTCATCATTTTAGAAAAATATAAAAATCAGGCATCCGATTTTGACAAAATTGTCAGATTTCACAGCATGTGTAAATTCGTGTAATTTACATCGTCACAAGATACTTTCCTCAAAGAGGTAGTTTAACAAGAAAAGTTGAATGTTATGGTTTGATAAGTGACCGTTAGTTATAATTGTTAACTGTTTCACATTACTGATTCACCTAATTGATTAGTTTAACTATTTATATTAACACGGACGCATATTACCTAATTGATTAGTTAACTATTCATTGCACACTTGTTACTTGATCCATTCATATTACCGATGACTTCAATTTGAATCAAGGAAAAATTATTTGGTTTTCCGACATAGGGAATATTGTGAAAATTTCCTCTCCGACCATAGCTATATTTCTGAGCCGATCTATAACCTCTCAATTTTTTTGAAGCTCCAAACTCATCATCGATGTAAAACATTATTTTATCGCAATCTTGCCCATCTGACAACACGGCCCTTCACACTAGAAAGAAAGAAATAAATAAAATTGATCTGAATTGATATTGAAAATAAAATAAGTAATACAAATGGTAAGAATCGTACACTAGCTCCCTGTTGTCGTTATCAGAGTTGTCTCGTTCTTCTCACATTTGTCATTCTCGTTCCTCTCAGACTTTTCCATATTTGTGTGAGTGGAAGAAGGACTATCATACATAGCCGATTAAGGTTTCACATTTATTATTTTCATCAATATGTATATCCTATTTAATGCCATCAAACTGATAGCAGATCCCACGGTATTGGAAAGAAAACAAATAAAAATTCTTTTTATAAATAAGGATTTTAATTGATTTAATCGAATCGACATTTGCTATCGAATTCGATGATCACTTCAAGTTCAATTAAGAGAAAATCATCTGCATTTCTGATACATCGAATATCTGCAAAAAATGCATTTTTTTCCTGTAGCCATGTTTATGAGCCGACCTATAACCTTTCGAAATATTTTTTCAACTCCAAACTCATCATCCACATAAATCTTAACTTTTTTGTAGTCATCCATATGTGACAACACGACCTTCACCTTCACACTTTAAAGAAATAAACAAATAAAATTGATAAGAATTGACATTTAAAATAAAATACAATTATTAAAAACGGTTGCATCGTACGTACACTCTATGTTTCTTGTTCTTCTCAAAATTGTCATTCTCTTTGTCGTTCTCCGTCTTGTTGTTCTTCTCAAATTTTCCCGAGTAAGAACAAGAAGGACGACTATCATGCACAGTCTTCTTGTTTTGCTCCTTCTTAGATTTGCCCTTACCCATGTTTGAGTGGAAGGACTTACTTACATCTCAAAGCAACAGAACACAGAACACGAGTAAAGTTGGCACATTCAACATTTTGCACATTCAATACAATAGTTGCACTAATGCTCAGTTTGTACATTCAGCAAAATCACAAACAAACATGAACTGTTTATAACTTTGACTCATGAAGGACTTACCTGATGCTCAAAATCCCAAACAAACATAACTGTTTATACACTCTATAAAACAAAACCAACAAATTCCCAACTCTTTTAAAGTATCCCTATAATCTTAAACTGAAATTATGACAAAGTTTCTATCTTTGACTCAAAGCTTTGAGCGAGAGCGGTGACAGTTGTCGAAAAGCCCAACAAAAGTGTAAAGATATAGCGTAAAGGTGGAGCTGAAGAGACGGAGGAGGCTAGATTGTGTAAAGAGAAGGCGGAAGCTGTCGCTGAAGAGGGTACAAGAGAAATATAATGAGTCGTAAATGTGAGAAAAGCCCAACAAATCTATTTCTTGTTTCTTGTTGGGAAAACATGAGTTCAAAAGTGATATTTCTTAAGATGAGGCTATTGTTTTCAAACCCTTATTTTCTCCATTTATGATCGGGTTGGTGCAAGCTTAGACATATAAAAAATAGTTGAATTTATAGGGCACTTAAGTAATTTTCCACGACATACTAAAACAACGCCATTAGTATTCGACAATCGGTACAGGATGGATTTTATGTCTGGATTTCAATGAAGTATATGAATCCGGTGGCCTCGAAACAGAAGAAGACGAAGTTGGAATCGAAACCACCCAACAGTAGGAGGAGATGTATGGTATGAGGTATTGAGAGCAGGAGAAATGCATAAAGGGAATGCCTCTTCACCTGCTAGAACTGAACCGTATCCATCTGTAAGCATAGCAATTAAGGATTATGATTAAGGTGATGTTGGAGTTTGTTGGTGTGAAAAACTTATCAGAGAAGGCCCATATGCATCATTTATAAAGAAGCCTGACACCAAATGTAAATTATCTTCAATATGCAATGCCTAGCAGGTGTTCGACGAAAATCCTCTATACAGAAATATGAAGAAATTGGTCAATAAAGGTATTTGTATTGAATGTCTTGTAAGAATAACCTAGCCACAACTAACAACCTCAGCCAAATTGAAGGGGATCCACACATCAGCCCAATAACCCAACTTAGGCTTTGATATCATGTTAAATCTCAAAGTATCTTGGACTTCCATTTTAAAACCATTTGGCGCTAAGTGGAGGTGACCCAAGACTTTATTGTGGGATATATCTTTGAGGTAACCCAAGAGTTTATTGTGAGATATATCTTTCAACAAGCCGCCTCACATGCCAACGTGGAAATACTCTGCGACCCATATCGGGCCAAATTAAAGGGGATCCATACATCAGCCCAATAACACAACCCGAGCCCTGATACCATGTTAAATTTCAAGGAATATTGGGCTTCAATCTTAAAATCAATTAATGTTAAGTGGATGTGACCCAAAACATTATATGTAAGTCATTTAATTCTTAAGAAATCAATGTGTGATATATCTATTAACATCATCTTTACATGGGTTGTGGAGGTGATTTTCATCAATATCCATTTTCGCCTTTAGCACATTAAATATATCTTCCTCATCTTCTAATTCGTCAAATCCAAGTGCTCTAAAGGTCCAAAACTCACGATTTCTTCAATCAATTGTAAACGAGAAGCTTCATAGAAATGGACAAAAAAACCTCGCATACCTTTTTGCATTATCCTTCTTTTCCAGAAAAGGTGTTCAAGATTTTTACGGCATTGATGACATTCGCAGGAACAATTGCTTCCTAATCCTTATAAGTATAGCTCCCCTTACCGTATTTTAAGGTTTCACTCGTGTTCTTTTTATCAATATGTACATCGTATTCCATGCCTTCAAATTGATACCAGATCTCATAGTACTAGAAAGCAATCAAATAAAAATTCTTTTTAAAAATAAGGATTTTAGTTTATTTAGTTGATTCTAATAAGGAATGAAAATCATTTCCTTGTAGGAAATGTTATAGATGGTAGTTTCAGAATAGAATTAGGTTTCCTTGTAGGTTAGATTACAATATCATATTCTTCTTAGACGTTAGTTTGTGGTAATCATTGACGTGATGTCAATGTACCATTCTTATTAGATTCGCCACTTTCGCTATCGAATTTGATGATCACTTCAAGTTCAATTAAGGGAAAACTATCTGCATTTATATTTCTGATACATCGAATATCTTCAAAAATTACCTTTTTCTCTGTAGACATGTTTCTGATAGAAAGTTTTGCATGTTAAGATGTAGGCCAAATTTCATAATGCAATGTGTCTAAAAATTTATACACTACTTAATATTGAGTTTTTTTTGTGGAAAAAATGAATTGAAACTGAACACATGGCCACACTTGATTCGACCCACACCTTAACATACAAAATTCCCTAACATATAATTTTTTTGCAAGACATATATTAATTTTTTTAAAAAGAATCAATATTATGTAGTAGATGAATTTTTAGACACATGGCGACCACACTTTAACATACAAAATTTTCTACACATCAAAGCGGCATAAATCCACATGGCTCGCCTTTACACTCTTTGCATATTTCATCTTGTATTTTGGTTTAATATCCCACATCTCTTCCCCATAAGTCCTTTTTTGGAGAAAGTAATCAATCCACTTCTCCCTGAGTTTTCCCCAACTGTGGATAAGGTGCTCAAGATAAGTATTCAAGCCCTCAATGCTAAAAAAGACCTAAAACAATCATCCTCATCTGTTAAATTCGAAGGTATCTTAGGCTTCCATCTTAAAACCAATTGACACTAAGTGGTGGTGACCCAAAACATTTTATGTAAGTTATTTAGTTATTAAGAAACCAACATGTGATATATCTTACAACACGCCCCTCACGTGCAGACATGAAAACAATGAAATGGATCCACACATCGACCAAATAACCGAACCTGGTCTCTGATACCTTGTTAAATTTCAAAGTATCTTGGATTTTCATCTTAAAACCAATTGGCGTTAAGTGGAGGTGACCCAAGAACTTATTGTGGGATATATCTTTCAACATGCTCCCTAAAGTGCCAACGTGAAAACATTCCACGAACCATATTGGGCCAAATTAAAGGGGATCCAAAAATTGGCCCAATGACCCAACCTGATCCCTAATACCATGTTAAATTTCAAGGTATCTTGGCCTTCAATCTTAAAACCAATTGGTGTTAAGTGGAGGTGACCCAAGACCTTATATGTAAGTTATTTAATTTTTAAGAAACCTACGTGGGATATATATTTCAACATCATCTTTACTAGGGTTGTAGAGATAATTTTCATCAATATGCATTTTTGCGTTTAGCATATTAAATATATCTTCCTCATCTTCAAATTCGTCAAATTCCAAGTGCCCTAAAGGTCCAAAACTCTTACATACGATTTCTTCAATCACCGGTAAACGAGAAGCTTCACAGAAATTGACAGAAAAAAACCTCGCATACCTTTTTCTATTCTCCTTCTTTTCCAGAAGAGTTTAAGATTTTTACGGCATTGACGACCTTTACCGTATTTTAAGGTTTCACACCTGTTCTTTTTAACAATATGTACATCGTATTCAATGCCATCAAATTGATACCAGATCCCATAGTGTTGGAAAGCAATCAAATAAAAATTCTTAAAAAAAGAATTTTAGTTTATTTAGTTGATTCTAATAAGGAATGAAACCCCTTTCCTTGTAGGAAAGATTATATATGGTAGTTTCATAATAGAATTATGTGTCCTTGTAGGTCAGATTATAGTATCATATTCTTCTTAGACGTTAGTTTGTTGTAACCCTTGGCGTGATATCAATGTGTCATTCTTATTAGATTCGCCACTTTCGCTATCAAATTCGATGATCACTTCAAGTTCAATTAAGGGAAAAAATATGCATATTTACATTTTTGATACATCGAATATCTTCAAAAACCACCCTTTTCTTAGTAGACATGTTTCTAATAGAAAATTTTGATTGTTAAGGTATGAGTCAAATTTCATAATGCCACGTGTCTAACAATTTATACACTATTTAATATTGAGTTATTTTTTGAGGAAAAATGAATTGAAACTGAACACATGTCGACACTTGATTCAACCCACACCTTAACATACAAAATTCCCTAACATATAAAACCTTCTGCCGGACATATATTCATTTTTTTTATTAAAAAAAGAAGAATCAATATTAAGTAGTAGATGAATTTTTAGACACATGGCGACCATACTTTAACATACAAAATTTTCTGCACATCAACGCGGCATAAATCCACAAGGCTTGCCTTTACACTCTTTGCCTATTTCATCTTGTATTTTGGTTTCATATCCCACATCTCTTCCCCAGAAGTTTCTTTTTGGAGAAAGTAATCGATCTACTTCTTGCTGAGTTTGCCCCAACTGTGGATAAGGTGTTCAAAATAATTATTCAAGCCATCAATGCTAAAAAACCCTAAAAGAATCAACCTCATATGTTAAATTTGAAGGTATCTTGGACTTCCATCTTAAAACCAATTGACACTAAGTGGGGGTGACCCAAAATCTTATATGAAAGTTATTTAGTTATTAAGAAACCAATGTGTGATATATCTTTCAACACGCTCCTCACGTGCAGACGTGGAAACACCCTATGACCCATATCGAGCCACATTAAATGGATCCACACATCGGCCAAATAACCAAACATGGGCTCTGATACCATGTTAAATTTCAAAAGATTTTGGACTTTCATCTTAAAACCAATTGGCGTTAAGCGGAGGTGACCCATGAACTTATAGTGGGATATATCTTTCAACACGCCCCCTCACGTGCCAACATGGAAACACTCCACGACCCATATCAGGACAAATTAAAGGGGATCCACATATTGGCCCAATAACCCAACCTGAGCCCTGATACCATGTTAAATTTTAAGGTATCTTGGGCTTCAATATTAAAACATATTGGCATTAAGTGGAGGTGACCCAAGACCTTATGTAAGTCATTTAGTTCTTAAGAAACCAATGTGGAATACATCTTCCAACATCATATTTACTAGGGTTGTAGAGGTGATTTTCATCAATATGCATTTTTGCCTTTAGCACATTAAATATATCTTCCTAATCTTCTAATTCGTCAAATAGGCCGGTCAAATGGGTCGGGTCACCCACTGGATAAC
>JAULKK010160364.1:0-16528 GCA_032355705.1 Rubia peregrina | reverse complement strand
TAGCTACATATACCAATTTCGTATAAAAAGTTGATATTTAGAAAATATATGTTAAGATGAATTCAACAATATATCACCTGATATATTTATTATATGTACATTAATTTATATTTATGATTAAATTTTAACAAATTTGACTTTGTCAATTCTGCTGCGATGGAGGGAGTACTAGTTACTAGATTCTTTACCTACCATATCATCTAAATGCCCGAATTGGAGTTTGATGGGTGATTAATCCACCATTTCTATGAAAGAAAAGTTCGGTTTTCAAGTCATCCTACTATCAAAACTTGTGAATTTTAAAGCAATTTTTAATAAAAAATTCAGTTTGGTGGAAGTGGTTACCGAGTTTTCTTATTAGTCAAACTCACTACTATTCCGCCCCAATCAAACTTTACCCGCGGTTTTTCACAATTTTCAAAAATCGTGTTTAAATGTCCATATCTCTAAATATATATAATATTGTAGCATAAAAAATAATGTTTAAACATAGATGTTTCTAACCAAATCTCACATGATAATTTTATTATACATACTATATTATTTCAAAATTACTACTCCCCGTTTTGTTATGTTTGGCACTATAACTTTAGGTGTAATTATTTTTACAAATTTTAATGTGTTGAGAGAATTGAGTGAAAATAGTAAAAAGTTTAATGAATGATTGAAAATAATTCACTTTTTACCATAACATACAAAAAAAAAGAGTGTCTGTGCCAATTTTAACAAACCATACAAAAATATGGGAAGTATGGCAAATTTAAAAAACAGAGGAAATATTAAAGTTTATTAATTTTTTACCTGTAAAAAATAAAGGTGCAATTTAATTTAGGACATAAAGGAATACTTCCTCCGTTTCTCTATTATTGTCATCATAGGTGTAGATACTTGAATTTAAGTGAAGAAAATGAGTAGATGAAATTAGATGTAGAAAGTAAAAAATAGAATGAGTGGATGAAATTCAAAAAATCTTACCAATTTTTTTAATAAAAAATGTGCAAATATAAAAAATAATAATGCAAAAAGAAAAATGTGTCACCAATAGAGAAACAGAGGGAGTACTTACACGCGCTATTTGCTAATAGTCTTTAAAATATAAGAGTTATGTGCTAAAATGACCATAACTTTAGGGTGAAAGTGCCAATATAACCATGTAATCTCTAAAAGTGCCAAAATAACCTTTCACTCCGCTGACTTTTTAGTCAAAGTTTATTTGGGTGGATTCTGATGAAAAGATGATTTTTCCTTGCCTTATTTAATAAATTAAAAATTAAAAATAAGAAAACTATGTCTTCCCCATTTCTCCTTGTCTTTCCCTGTTTCTTTCCTTAGACCCCACTACACCATCCCGTTACGCCGCCCTCGATGCTCTGCCCTCACTCTTTGACTCACTCTTTGACGCTTCCTTTCCTTGGACGAAGATGGGGTTTCCTCCACCGGGGCAAAGCGGGTTGGGGTCTAAGTGGCGGGGTGGCTGTGGAGTGAGCGGGGAGAAGGAATCGAGGTTTTCGAAGTGGGCGGGGAGAGGGAATCGATGGCAAATCAAGGGCAGCGGTAGGGTTTCCTTCGAGCGGGGTTGGGGTCTAAGCGGCGGGGTGGCCGTGGTGACGAGAAGGTAGAGGGAGGACAAGGGTGGCGGAGAGAGGGATGGGCGGGTTGGTTGTGAGGTGGCACTAGGATTTTAAACAGTGAGCCCGATGGGGAGAGGAAGGAGGAGGGCGGCGATGCCTGGGATGAGGGCTTAGCGGAGTTGAGCGGCGCTCATGGTGGAGGGAGGGTTACATGGAAAAAGGGTTACGAGGAAGAGGGAAAAGAGAGGGATTTCCATCTCTGGTGTGGGAGGAGTACATCAGAGCACGACGGTGGCAGCGATAAAGCACGACCGCAACAACATTAGGTTTGGAATAAAGATAGGTTTGTTATAAGGGGTATTTTTGTCATTTAATTTTTTGGTCATGCCTGAAATTATTTGGTCAATGTCGAAATTATGGAGTATGGTTATATCGGCACATTTTTTTCCAAAAATTAAGCTTAAATTAGCACATACAATAATTAGTTATGGTTAAATTTACACTTTTTGAGATTGTGAGGTTATATTGACACTTTCATCGTAAAATTAGGGTTATAGTGTATTCATCCCAAAATATAAAGATGAAAATGTAAAACTTTTAACGGTAAACATTTGAAGTACACATCCGTTTCACTGAGAGTGGTACTACATCCGTTTCACTAAGCCTCTTGGATTTAGTTAAGGAAAATGAAAATTGAATATAAAAGCAAAATGTATAATGAATTGATGAAATTGTAGGAATTTTTAAAAAAATGAAAATTACGACACTTAAAAAATATGTCACTAAGGTAAGTGTACCACAAATAGATAACGGAGGAGTAAAGTTATTTATCCAAAGAAAGATAAAGTAATTTGCAAATACACAAGTAGGATGAGAACATGCCCTACTTCCACTTGTCTCTGGGTCTGTAAATTCAGTGCGTGCACGTGACTCCAGTGTTCAGCCACACGCCCCTTCTTCTTTGGGGTATGCTTTATGGACAATTGAGATAAGTTAACCAACGGCTCATGATCTGTATCACTGTGTGTTACACCAATAAGATTCTGTCATGTGTATCACCTAAATTAAGTAAATCAAAATAAAAATCATTAAACCAATATTACTTAATTTAGGAGGTACACGTGGCAGAATCTTATTTGTGTAACACACAGTGATACACAAAAGTGTAACAGAAGATCCTGAGCCTTAACCAACTAGGTCAAATATAGAAAATTCATATTTAAATGAAATGGTATTACAACGTGACATAAATGTTGTCTCACTATTACTAGGTGGACGTCGGTTCAATTTAATCGATTTTTAATTTATTCGGTTTGAATTATTCGATTTTGCCTCTAAAAAGTTTAAAATCAAATCCAACCCGAATAACTCGAATTATCTGAATCGAATTTGGAATTCGATTTCGGTTTGAAACCGAATTCAACCCAAATAAACCGAATTGACTGTAATTTTTTTTAAATCATTACTAAAATAAAATAATTCGAATATCTCAAATTATCCGAACCGAATTCGGAATTCGATTTTGGTTTGAAATCGAATTTAACCCAAATAAACCGAATTGATTGTATTTTTATTTTTTTTACTAAAATCAAATAATTTAATTTAAAATTAAGTAAAAATATGTAATCTAATTTCTACATCATTAAAATCAAGTTTTCAAAATAAAAATCCAACAAGTACAATACAAATTCAACCATAAAATTTTTAACATTATATTTAAGATTAAAGAAAAATAGTTTGTTTTAATATTCATCTTCAAAATCTTCACATTCTTCAAGCCTTCAAGCACTCTACAAATTTACTTAGGGTAACTTGTGTTATTTACTTACTACCCCAAACTTACTTAGGCTTTAGAGGTTGGGATAATTTTTTAAATATAAAGATTGGTCCTCCAACTTAAATTTATTTATAATTTTTTGTTTTAAAATTTAATTATTATATATATTTATTTAATTGATTACAATTCGATATTCGGTTCAGATTTTGGTTTGAGTTTTAATATCCAAAACCGATCCAAAAACCATAGTCAGAATTCAGTTTATTCAATTTTGATATCCGAAAACCGTATATTAAATTCGGTTCGGGTTATTCGAATTTGGATAATTTAGTTTTCAATTTTTTGCCCACCCCTAACTAATACTACTCAAAAAATGTGTGAAAATGATCCAATTTTTTATCGAAACCGTTAAAATAATTCTCAATTATTTAAAAGTGTTAAAAGGACCCTGAACTCGTTTGAATATGTCAAAATGAACTTGAAATTGTCGATCTTCGCCGAAATTATAGGAAATGATCGAAATACCCTTCTAATTGTAAAAAATAAGTAAAATGTAAAATTTATGTTTTGACCCTTCCAAATTTCTGAAAGTTTAAGTCTATTTTGCCCTCTTTGATTTACGTCTTCATCTCCCCGGTCTCATTCTCCTTCGTCTTTCCTGTTTTTCGCTCCTTCGAACTCGCCATCGACGTCAAACTTCCACTGGAACGCCACCGCTATTGCTCGCCGCCGTCGCCACTGCCTTTAATCAGAGTAAATCGATCCACAAAAACGGAAATGAAATCGTCAAAGGTTTCGTTTGTACTGACCATATAGAGTCTCAATCACCTATTATCCTGACGATCTCACTATTGGAATACACCCCCATAGGCGCCGGTATATCACCACATAGGCACCAATATTTTGAGCATTTCCATACTGGTGCCTAAGTGGCCTAGTGCAAAAATGTAGTTTCATAGGCACCGGTAAGTGGTACCGGTGCTAGAATATACTCCAACACCGGTACCATTTACCGATGCCTATGAAACTACATTCTTGCACCGAATCATTTAGGCACTAGTATGAAAATGCTCGAAATACTGGTGAATATGGTGAAATACTGGTGCTAGTACACATGCGATCAATAATAATAAAAATTCAGCCAGTGATAATAAACTCACCAGCCTGAATATGAAACCCGGAAATTCATAAAGACTAATAGGCCGAACAAAGCACAAAAGAAATCATAAGTTCATGTTAAAACGTGGAATATTCATAACCACAACCCATAAGTTCATTACATATATCTAAAAATATATACCAGCCCTCAATTCATGAAACAAACTAGACCTAAACATAGATTAACAACATCAATAATCATAAAAACTAGAACTTAATCTCCATAAACCCTAGATAATATCAACAAACTAAAACTGTAAAGGTGAGGTTGCACGCAAGGGGTGAGGTTAGGCGTATCTGAGCTAAACCTGGATTTTTTGGTGGAGCTCGCGACTCCAACCAGCGATTGGAGTGCGGGGAGATGGCGTTGGGGCCGGTCCGGGAGAATGCGCTGGGGCTAGTGGGTAGCGGCGAAGGAGACAACAACGGGGGCAGTGGAGATAGCGCGAAGGGAAGCAGCGGCGATAGCGCGCTAGAAGAAGGACTCGAAGTTGTGCGATCGGAGGAGAAGCGTCGTCCACATCAGTGACGAATCTGGAGGGACAGAGAGGGGATCGTCAGCGTTGAATCCTTCAAAGGCTGGGTGGCGGTGGAGAGGGAGAGGTGGAGGAGGAGGAAGGAGAGGAGGCAGAGGTAGGGAGAGGTGGTGAAATGAGGGTTATTAGGAGAGAGGGTTTTATATGATTAGGGTTTCGATGCTCTAACTTGGGCCAAGTTGGGTTTTTTTTTAACACCGTAGCACCGATAAGAAAATCGGTCCCCATGGTGATCATACCGGTGCTAGGTACTTCAAACGCAGTTGCATGACGCTGCTTTAAATAGGTGTTTTAATTATTTTCTTCCCGATAACAAAGAGAAGAAAATATTCTAAATACCTAGCACCGGTAGTCTGACCATGTAAAATGTGATTACCATGTAAAATATGAACTTTTAATTGTATACATCATAAAAAAATCTCTATATATAAGGCACTGTACAAAAGACAGATGACAGAAGGAAATTTTTTATAATTTAATTCTTCTGTCATAAAAGTGCTAATATATTACTTAAATCTACAAGACACCGAATGTTGACAAATTATTGCAAGATATCCTAATACATCTCAATAAATATTAATGTTTAATAATCAAAAGATTACTTTGCTCTTATATAGACTAGGAATATAAACACAACTTATTTTGCAAGCAAAAGAATTCTTTTTCTTGCGTGTTTCGCTCCAAATAAAAAGCCTATTTCCCATGTTTTCACCTTACGTGCCTCTTACTATGTGGAGAATTGCAATTACAATTATCATACATCAAATAATCAAAGAAATGAAATAAAGATCGATTAAAAGTTTAATATTAGTGACAAAATGTCTAATACTAATGTGAGAAGTTAAAAATCTATTATTTCCTAAATATAAATTTCACACGATGAATTATGTAACATAACAGTCAGTCACACATCAAACAATGGCAACCAATAGAGACTACAGTAAAAGAGCAAAAATATATTTTAAAATCGATGCACACAAATTCTTTTTGTGTGGAAAAAGAAAAAGCATGAAAGAAGTAGACAATTACTCCTTCCATTCCAATTTTATTTACATTGCAATCATTATCAATTTATCACGTCGTTCAAGAAACATATTTGACCGTTAATATTTTACTTGTATATAATAATGGTAAATGAAAAATTAATATTTTACGATGAATTCAACAATATCATACCATATATAATAATATTGTTCATACGTTTGTTCAAATATACAATCAAATTTTAATAGGGAGTAATATTTTTTTTAAAAGAAAAGTAGAAGATGAATCCGACATTGACAGAATCTTGGCGAATAGTAAGGTCCATTTCACCGAATCTAACCCGCAGTGGAAAATCAGAATGATTGCATTATGAACGACTACTTGCATAATTGCATTTCATGTCAATATTTTATACTCCCTCCGTCCGAAGATTATTGATCTATTTATTTTTTCACGATATTCAATGATCATGTTTGACCATCGATATCTCTAGATACATATACCAATTTCACATTAAAAAATTGATGTTTAAAAAATAGACGTTAAGATGAATTTAACAATATCTCACATGATATTTTTATTATAAATATATAAATCGATATTTATGGTCAAAGTTTACAATTTTTTATTTTGAAAAAGTAAATAGACCAATAATTATGAGACGGTGAGAGTTTATTCTTCATAAGAAGAACAAGGAGACTTTGCGTTAGGGGTGACAAAATAGACTCATAACCCACGGGTCAAGCGGGTTATCTAATTTTAAACTCGTATGAGTATGAGTATGAGTAAAATGGGTAATGGGTAATGAGTCAAATGGGTAGTTGAAAAATATGAGTTGAACGAGTTGGGTTTGTGGGTTGACCGCGGGTTTACCCACATGGGTTAAAACCTGCGGGTTTACCCATATGAGTTTGTATATAAACTCATATAGGTCAATATATGGGTTGAAACCGGCGGGTTTACCCATATGGGTTGGTATATAAACCCATATGGGTCAATATATAGGTTGAAACCCGCGAGTTTTACCCAAATGAGTTGATACATAAATCCATATGGGTTTATATATGGGTTGAAACCCGCGGGTTTACCCATTTTGACCCGTGAATTGAATGACTTTCAACCCGCGGGTTGAGCGGGTTTCAACTCGACCCGTTTTGACCCGACCCATATTTTACCCATCATAAAATGGGTCAAAATGGGTCATACCCATATTTTTTAATTACCCATTTTACCCAACCCGTATTTGACCCGTCCGCCCATTTGACACCCCTAAATCTTTATAACAGCGATGTCACTTGCTTGTCTAACCAACCCCAGTTGCAGCAAAAAAAATAGCCTCTTTAAGTTGGGAGGCATCATCAACGAAACTCAACTAGATCCGGATACAACACCATTCAAATTCAACATCAAGCAAAGCCACCAAGAACAGTAGATATTTCAAAATCAGTCATCGGCCCCCTAAAGAGCCTCTTCAAAATTCTTAATATTCACGTGCATTTGGATTTGTTACTGGACATTAAAATAATCTTCAATTTGAAGTTATTAAGGAATAGTAATATTGGATGGCCACGAAAGGCGGCAGAGAAGTCACGTCAGGTGGAGGAGAGGTCGCGTCAGGTGGAGGAGTGGTTGATGGTGGTGCTAGCCAGTGTATGACGTCGGAGACCGCGTCAGTCGATGGCAGATCCAGTGGCATCTGACGGCAAAGGTGATACCTGCGGTGAGGTGGAGGCACCGCTGAGAGTCACTAATGGAGCCAATGACAAGGAGTAATCAAACCAAGTGCCATTTTGTGACTGTGCAGCTTGAACAGGCGAAAATTGGTCTTCATAAAAATCAACATCTCGACTATTAAAGAAGGTGTGATTCCAAATCATAAAGGCGATATTTTTTTCTCTAGCAGGATACCCAATAAAAAAAGCACCGTTAACTTCTTAGAGCAAACTTATCACGGAATCTGGGAATGTATGAGGCAAAACACAAGCAGCCAAAGACCCGCGGGAGATTGTAATTTGGAGTTCGACCATAGAGTAACTCAAATGGTGTGCGTCCATGGAGTTTCTTTGTAGGTGTCCGGTTAATCAAATATGCAGCAATGAGAACACACTTCGGTTAATCAATGGGCAGATTAGCTTAAAAGCGTTAAGCACGAGATTTTAACAAATGACGATGCTTGCATTCTACAGGGCCATTTTGCTGTGGTGTGTTAACCATAGAAATATAAAAAATGATGCCAAGTTCAACAAAGTATGATCTCAAAGGTAGAAATTATGTACCATTATCAGCACGAACACGGAAAATGAAGCCCTCAAACTAATTCTTGATCAAAGCACAAAAATCTATAAATCTAGAAGCTACATCTAGCTTAGCTACTAATAATAAACCCAAACAGCCCGGGAATAATCATCAACTATAGTTTAATAATAAAATGCATTGCTAGAAGATGGTGAACTATAAGACCCTCAAACATCACAAATCTATTAATTCAAACAAAGAACTAGCATTTGAAGAACTCAAAGAGAAACTATATCTAGTATATTTTTCTTTATAACACATAGAGCAAGGAACAAAAGTATTATTGGTGCTAAAATCAAGAGTAGTAATAGAAGACAACATCGTAGAGGATGTATATCCAAGACATTGATACCATAAATCAACAGAAGATGCAAAAACCAAAGCAACTGTCAAAACTGACTGCGGAATATGAGACTAAAAGTGCGTATCCAGCAGACGAAGCCAATAAACCCCCCTTGTTGTTCACCCACGACAATCACAGTCTTCATGCTTATTTTCTGTAAAATGCAATAGTTTTCAGTAAACAAAGCTAGACATTTTAAGGCAGATAACAATCTAAGGAATGATAATAAATGGAATCACAAGGTAGGTATGTAAATCACATGAGTAAGAGTAGTATCTCCGAAGCGTATAGAACCATAATGTGTGGCAGATGACACATATCCATCAAATAGTAAAACATTCACAGAATCGGTAGCAGTAGTAATATCAGTAAGAGAACCCTTGTCATCAGTCATGTGATATGAGGCTCCCAAATCAATAATTCAAGGTAAAGTAGGCTTACATGACCCATGGTCAGAAATAGAATTGAACTAATTAAATAAATGTAGGGTCGTACTCTATTGGTTGTCAGACAGAGCGGGACCAAAATCAAAACAAGCATGAGTGCTGGAGGATGCGGTCACCTCAAATCCTAGCAGCGACAACATGGCACCAGCGAATGACAACTGAGGGTGGCGGGTCGCGGCGGCACCACCGGCTAGAACGGCGATTCTGGCAGTGACTGGTTGAGCTAGCATCGTTTTCTTTGCGGCATTGGCTATGTCCCTTATCTCCGTGAACCATTTTGGATAGCCTGTGAGTCGTGACCCTTACAATGACAGTGCGTACAATCGAGATTCTTGCGTTCAACTGAAGTGAGAACTCCAGGCAAAGATCCCAAAGGAGGTGGGCACCGAGCAAGATATGCCATTGAGTTAGTTGAATACTCGCAATGTCTTTGTGATCTCCTCCTGGGCCGCAAGGGTATACACATGCATGACGGATGGCAGCGGGTCTTGAGTCATGATATTGGATCGCAAGGTGTGAGAGCCTTCATCTAAACCAAGGAGAAATTTATAAATCATCTCTTTCTCACGATCATGGAACGCAGTAGCAGCATGGTTACATGTGCACAATGGTTTACAGGAACAAACTCAAGGAGGCTGAAGAGAGTTGTAATCATCATTCAGTTACGTAAGTTTGCCAAAGTAAATGGAAATAGTCCTACCATTCTGCCAATAGTTCTGAATATCATCACAAATCTGCAAACAAAAAAAATTGGACCATTACCAAGAGAAAAATGTCCATTAATATCATCCCACAACCCCTCAGCAATGTAAAATAAGTCGTAGAAGATCGCAAGGCTGGATTCACAGTCTGCAAGATCCAGTATACATGGATAGCATTAACTCTAGGCTAATCATCTGCATCAGGATTACCAGCCAGAGGTTTAGTAATAGTTACATCAATGAAACCAATCTTCTTCTTAGTGAGAAAACACTACATTTTGCAGCAGTCTACTCAAGGTAATTCTCTACGTCCTTCAGTATGATGTGACAGATGACCAAATCAAGATCTTCAGAAGGACCAAGGTAGTATGGAGAGTTCATAGATAAACCAAAGGTACGGTTTACCCAGTTCCATTTTGCAATTGCAACTGCTTGATTAAATTTGCAATAACATTGGTGGCATTGAGATTCTGTAGCTTGTTGGCATCAGCTTCGGTAGTGATGCAAGCACGTGCTGCACCAACATAGGCAGATTCAGGATTCGACATTGTGGCAGTACCAAATCAGATCTTCAACATAAAATTGGTAGCAAATCAGTGGCAAATTGGACACGGATCGGCGGCACGTGAATCAATGGCAGCAGCTTATGTTGGGTCGTTAGCAGCTCATGACAACGCGTAATAGGAGCAGCCGACAGTGATGGATGTAGGAGGCAACTTGGAGGAAAGAGCGGCGATCTTCGGACTGCAAGCGGCGGCAAGGATGGGGACGGCTCGCGGAAAGTGGCAGCGGAAAACTTAGGGTTTAGGATTTTTGAGATTTCAAGATTTTAGACCCCGATACATGAAGAAAATAAGGATATAATGTTGTGTGTGTATTCATGATCTGGGATTACAGTATATAGAGGTACAAAAGACCTATACAAAAAAGAAAAAATGAGTCTACTCTAAATACAACTACAAGTAATGTTCACATAATATTACTATTCCTTAATAGAAGTCCACCAAGTCCATTAGGGTTTGGGTGGTTGAGCTACTTTCCCAATTAGAAGAAGTGGAAACAAGATAACTAGTCTTCAAGTTTGAAAATTCCATTTTTCAGAATTGTCAAAAAATTTGGTCATCGGAGGTGCTATACATCATGATGAATAAGATGAACAAGACAAGAAGATTGAAAAAAATATATAGAAATTGGATAAGAAATTTTCCCCCTATCTCTATTACACGTTCGGCGCATGATGTAGTAGATTCAAATTTTAACATATGAAATTGACTGGATGGCTTTGAGCTGGCTATTTTGAAAGTCGATGGACAAGTGTGGTAGCCAAAGGTGGACAGTGAAAATGGTCCAGTGGTCACAAAAATTGTTTGCCCTTTATGTAAATTTGGTTGATCCACAAGGATCATTACAAAGTGGTACTAGAGTATTCACATCCTTAGCGAATCCACGGCGGAGATCACACATTTGAAGAGCTTGGAACAACATACTGAGAAACTCAATGTAAGATTCACTGGAATTATAAAAGAACTCGGGGAATAGATGGATTTTAATTACATATATAAAAAAAGAAATTGATGTTAAGGAACTAGAACCAATTTGGACATCCGAGATAAATCGATATACTCTTTAACCTCAGAGGAAACGCAAAAAGTAAGTTGTTTGAACTACTTTTAACTCATATTTCTCCTAAACACTAAACTCTTTGGATGGTAGATCGGAAGCCAAGACTAGTCTTCTTCTTTTTTGAAATGAGCCAAGACTAGTCTTAGTCTACAAATTTTCTGTTTAACCTTAAAGAGAATCAACAAAAGTAATTTGTTTTAACTACTTTTAACCCGGATTTCTCCTAAATTAAACTCTTTGGATAGCATATCGGAAGCCAAAAGGGTTTTACCGATTGAAAAGATTTTCGAAAAACCTAAGTTGACAAAGACTTCCTAATTTAATGCTCTTTACTGAGAAAGACCCATTTTAATGAATACACCTTCCTTATTTATAAACAGAACATAAAAAGTCAAAACTAAAATATAAAAAATACAATATACGAAACTGAAGCCGTTGACCATAGTCCACATTTAGCCCATTGTCGACCGGGTCCTGCACTTGACCCATTAAGCCCATCGTCATTCAAAGTTCCACACTTGTACAGTCATCAGTCGGTTTATGTGTAACCCATCGGCGGCCCATTGTCAAGCTTATGTGTTTAGCCCATCGTCGGCTCGCTTCTAAATTTCTGCTTTGCCCATCACCATTCAACATTTCAAAGATGATTTCAAGAGTGTGATTAGTGGAGTTGTGTTTAGAAGTGAATCTGATTTATTTTGACACAGAGGGAGACCAACTTATTTTTTTCCAAATATAATTTATATTTTTAAAACAAAATTTTCTTTTAGCATTTTACTAAATAATTAAAAGTGTTCAACTTATCAATAAAAATAGTTTATAATCCCTGTTAAACACACTCATAAGATATTATCTCCGATAACAACAGTTTAAAAGGGAAAATCGTGTGTTTTCACTGTAGTAATAAGTCTAGATATGATCATGTGTGTAAATTTATACAAGTTTGTTTCATTTCTTCTAATGAACATATCCGTACAGTTTTGAACGAAATGAGTGGATGGAATTGAATTTAGAAAGAGAAAAGTAGAATGAGTTGATGAAATTGAAGGAATATTGTCATAAAAGAAAAATGTGTCAAATTCACAAAAAAGAACCAAAAAAGGAAAGTGTGTCACATCCAATGAAATGATGGTAGTATTTATGTAGTTCACTCATATTAAAATAAAGAAAATAAAATCATATTAACTACGTATGGATTTACAGAATCAAATAGAGTGACCGACATCATTATATAATTTAAATAAAAATAATCTGAAGAAAGTGGATAAATTGTTTGCATTGGGTACACATTTGACGACACTTTATAACAAAATTGAAACAGGTTTGACAAATTTGGTAGGAATGTAAATGATAAATGCGAAGTGGACCAGCAGACGTGACGCTGCACCATCCATTAAGCCCGTGGTGGTCTCATGATGCACCAAATGCCCCCCTTTTCATGGCTACACAAATACAATATTTATATACGTGTTTTTTTTAAAATTTAAAAAATTACATAGAAACAACCAAATTACATAATCAGTGGATTAACAACCAAATTACATCCACGGAGTATTAACAACTTAATTTTGGAACTAAAAAGAAGACACCATCATTGAATCTATTGAAACTCAGTGGACCATCATCGACCACCTGCAGGTTGAAAAACCACAACGAATGTCAGTGGACCACCACGATCTAACCATCATCGATCACCTGCAAGTTGGGAAACCACAATGGGGACCACCAACACAGTCTCACAGCGCTGAGTAATCTTCATCAAATTTACCACAATGGAGACCACCAACACAGTCTCACACCTTAACTATCATAATCGTTCACCTTCAGCCCCTCATCTTTTTTTTCCGAACACTTTTAGCCCCCTCAACTTACAAAACAGCTGAATTGTGGCCCTTCCGTTAGGTTAGTCCATTAAGTCTAGTCAAAGCATCAGTTTTGAGGGGTAAAATAGTGTTTCCCATATTTTTTCTTTTTCTTTCTATTTTATTTTTCTATTTTCTATTTTTTTATTTTCTATTTCTATATCTATTTTTTGTTTCTGTTTTCTATTTTCTCTTTTCTCCCCCCCTACCCGACGACACCACCTTCCACTTCCCTCCTCCCATTTTTCCGCCCCACCTTAAATCGCCACCCTCCACCAGTGAAAATCGATCATCCACCTCTCTATCTAATTCTCCCTTAACCTGACCCAGAACCTCAAGCGGCATTCACCTCCACTTTCATGGCCTCCTCGTCTTCCACTCCGACCAAGTTGCACAGGTCCATCATCTTCTCCAACGTCTTTGGGAGAATTTCTCCGGCGACACCCACGACCATCACCAAATTGAATCTTCAAGATCCTAGGGGCGAATTGACTCGCATGCGTGGACCCCATTAGCAAACCCGGTCCTGGAGCTTGATCTCCAGTGATGGGGCAGAGACGTCGTCGAGGACGGTGGAGATGAAGGAGACAGCACCAAGGAGATGAAAGAGACGGGTCTCATTGATCCTAGGTAACCATGTTCACTTTTGGAAGGGGTGGTGGGCGGCGGTTTCAGGTGGCGGTAGCTCCCACTTTCGACATGCACTGGGAGGGGAAGGAGACACTGTCGAGGACGACAGGGATGAAGGAGATGGCATCACAGAGATGAAGGAGACGGGCCTTGTTGATTTTGGGGAACCATGTTCACTTTTGGGAAGGGGTGATGGGCGGCGATTTCAGCGTATATCACAAAAATTACAAACATCAACTCCTATCACCTAAATCTCAGCCGGAAAATGAAAAATATCAACATAGAAAAAACTACTGACACCAACCTATATCACCCAAAAAACCACAAACATCAACTCATATCACCTAAACCTCAACCGAAAAATGAAAAACATCAACATCAACCAAGCTTATATTGTCAAATTAAATATCAATTTCAAAATGTCAAACTGTAAATCATAACATCAACTAAAACTAACAAAACATCAATTGAAAATTATAAAACATCAACAAGGTTTAAATTATCAAATCAAATATTAATTTCAATGTTTGTGAGAGACCAAGCAGTTTCAAACTAGTCAAGAATAGCATAGTTCAGTTACAAATGATTCCAATCATGCACAAAAATCAAGAAACAACTTTAACCATAAAAGTTGTGGTAAGCTGGCCTGTGAATGTTGAGTTGTACACATCATACATATTATCGTGTTTAGTTGATAATAGAACCACAACAACAATAATAAAGAAAATTTTGATCCAGTATGTATTGCACCTGCAGAAATTCTGCAACTACTCCCTCCGTCCCGCTTGGAATTGCTGATTTTATTTTGGATCGAATTTTAAGAAAATCTGAGTTGGCACATTGATTAATGGGGATATAGATGGAATTTACGGTTCTGGCCTTCTCTCTGAAAGAGGGACTCTGCCCAAGCAGAGCCGCCGGACTCTGCCCAACCACCGGCGCAACCGCGGAGGACGTCGCCCCACTCCGCCGTCGGCGCTTCCATCGGAGACCCTGCCTTCGCCGTCGGTGCTTCCATCGGAGACCCTTCCTTCGCCGTCGGTGCTTCCATCGGAGACCCTGCCTTCGCCGTCGGCGCTTCCATCGGAGAAGTCGCCCCACTCCGCCGTCGCTTCGGAGAAGTCGCTGGACCCTGGGTTTTATCAGAGAAGTGGCCCAGGTCTCGATCGGCGAAGTGGCCCAGGTCGCGATCGGAGAAGTGGCCCAGGTCGCATCGGAGAAGTAGCCCAGGTGATCTGCTGCGGGATTTTCATCGGAGAAGTCGAGAGAAGCTCTGAATCGGAGAAGTCGGGGGGGACGACGGCGTGGGTTTTCATCGCTAGGGTTTTCAACTTAACTAACATTAAATTTGAATTGTTAGTTAAGTGTTCAGCTTTAGTTTATTAGGTTAGTTTAATTTGATGTTTTTCCAGAATTAAACATGTTAAAAGTGTAAGTAATGACATTGGTTTTACTGAAATTTAATAAAGTTAAAGGGTTAAAATTGTACTTGTACCTATCAAAATTTTACCATATTTGAAAAGATTTGAAATAAGCAATTTAGAGTGGGACGTCCCAAAAAGGAAAATAAGCAATTTAGAGTGGGACAAAGGGAGTATATTTTAAAATTTAAATATTATATTTTTATATTATAATATAATATAGTGTGCTTAAATGTGAGATGAAAAATTATTATAACAAAAGTATAATATTTAATTTAAAAATAATTTATTTAAATTTAAAAATATATATATTTAATTAACAAATAAAGTGTATAAGTTTAAAAGGTTATCCATAATTTAAGTACATGCAGAAGACCTAACCTTAAACAAATATGTAAACAAAAATACTTAGTAAAATGTTAAACACATGTTCGTTTGTTTATATTTTGATAAAATTAATACATATTTCAACTTTTCTAAGTGGATCCGTCCCCGTTTTTCCATTCCTCTTATTAAAAAAAAGGAGTAGATTTAATTTAACAATAGAATCCGTCTATTAAAAGAGTAGTGTCGGAATTGGGGGGCAAGCCAGTGGGACATGCCCCCGAACCTCCGGTGAATGAAGGGTAGATATACATGTATTCTTCATTCGTCCCGATAAAATTAATATTAGAAGTGCTAAACTCCGCCCCGCCCAGGATCCGTCCCTCCTCAAGTTTTGGTCTAGTTTCACCACTGTAAAAGAGAATATTTTCATAAGTTATGCAAAAATCAATGTTTAAACGGTAAATTACAGGAAATCAAGACAAAAATCTTAGTTGCATTATTGAGGTCATAAACTTATAAGTGCATAATAAATTTTAATATTGCAACTAAAATAGTTTATATTTCTACAATTCTAATTAAACCTCATATTTTTCATATGTATTTTATATAGCTACAATTCTAATTCAATCTCATCTTTTTTATATGCATGTGTGCAGTGGCGGAACCAGGATCTCATGCAGGGGGGGGCTGAAAATGAGTGTAAATTTTTTTAACGCTTAGCACAAGAAAATTTTAACGAACAATGATTACATAATAAAATGAATACATAATAATAAGATTTTTACAAGTACGACAATTCACTGCATAGGATTTTTACAGTAAATGCATCATCTCCCTCTCGACATCCTTTATGT
>JAULKK010160043.1:0-16536 GCA_032355705.1 Rubia peregrina | reverse complement strand
ACATTGAACAACGTACGGATTACCTCTCATTTTCTCCAAGAATCCGAGCTCGGCTTCCAACGACGAACTGGTGTCCAAGATTGTGGATTTGACGGCGGCGTAAGACCATGCACAAGTTGCGAGATGAACGCTACCGTAGGATCCTTCTCCCAGCTTCTGAATCTTCCTCCAAGACGACGCCATTGCTGATTTCTGAATAGTGAATACCGATCTTTCTCTGCTCGCTGCTTTATATAGATAAATTGTTTCCAAATCCTGGAAACAGTCGGAGATAAGAGTTTCCGGATCCTGGAAAGAATCGGAATTAGGAGTATACTTCTTATGCGACTGTCGGCTTGGTTTTTTATAGACACAAAAAGATTCCGAATACGAGTTTCCGAATCCTGGAAGGAATCGGAATAGGAGTATCCGAAAACTCTTCTAATTCTTATGCCAGTATATGTTTCCTTTTTCTTTTCCGTTTTCTTCAAGGGATATATGTTTCCTTTTTTTTGGGTTCAAAAATCAAGAGATATCGACCGTTGATTCACATTTTAATATCAAGAGTAATGTATGTAATTCCGATTAATTGGCGAGGCCCTTATAGGGCATACATAATCAAATCAATTTACAATATAAAAATAAGAAAAATTCAGGAAATATGGTCTTTCTATATCTTATGGACGGTTTTTCTATAATCTTATGGACTGTCTACGTTGCCTTTTACCTCAATGGTTGTAATTTTTTTTATAAAATTTATATATTTTATTTTAAAAGTTAAATCAAGTAATAATATGTATTCGAATATGAAAATATATAATGTAAAAAATATTTTTAAAATTTAATATGTAATTAAACAAATGTAGTGTATAAGGTAAAAAATAAGTGGTTTGTCCATAACCTTATGGATAGACCGTCTGTCAGGAGACCTACTCTAAAAATAAAATCTCTTGTTAGATTGTCTAAAAATCATGAAAATTTTCAATTTGTATTAAATTATTTCTAAAATATTTATAAAATTATATGAATCTCATTGCAATAAATAAAAATTAACAAATATTAAATCACATCATTAGTTAATTAATTATAAAATATCCTCAAATAAATGCTTAAGCAGTCTAAAACATGAATTTTATTTTATTTTTAAAAAAAACTCCTAACTCGAATTGTTGTTTCAAAATATGTTCTAATGTTAATCATCAATATCGTCAAGATAAACAGTGGACATATTATAACTAAACACAATAAATCTAATAAAATCCAATATAATAAAATTATTATGTAAATTTTAATGCAAAGTCTTGTTTTAAACCGAATAACCATTTGACATAATTATTTTATAATTTATGTAATTAATGGAGTGATTTGATGTTTTTTAATTTATTTTATTAAAATTTCTTTATTTTTTTTAAAAAATAAAATGTATCTTAATATATAAATAAATCTAATTTAACCCCAAAATTATTAAAATAGATTTTTCTTACTTGATCTAACTATATATATTAGTTGATATAATTTGAGATTTTCTCAAATTTTAATGGTTACAAGTTTTGATAGGAAAAGGTAAATTGCGTTAAAAAATAGTGGAATAATAAAATAGTGGAGTATTCGTTTTCATAATGTGTTAAAGCCTGAAAATGTAGAAAATGAAAACTTGAAAATAACGGGAGCAAAAGGAGTTAATTATAATGTTAGGGACTGAGGTAAGTACTTAAAGTCAGGTGAGCTTTTAAACTAGAAATTAGTTTGTAATACTCCCCCTCTGTTCACCCCAAATTATACACATATTTTCTCAGTGAAAATAGCTGAACTTTATCATATATTAAAAAAATACAAGTAATTATATTATCGTATGAGATGTCGTTATATGTAATTTTTATATATTAATATTATTTTAAATAATACATATATTTACAATCAAACATGTTTATTAAAAATCGTAAAAAGGATTTATGTAATTTGAATTGGGATGGAGCGAATGAAGGAATCATTATGAATGTACAATGTAAAATTGATGTGAATCTCCTCCCTTTCACAAGAATTTCCAGATTTGAACTAGATGGAATTTTCTTTGCAAGCTTTAGAGAATCATAATGGTTTCTCTTTAAATTCACTTTTCTTAATAAGGGGTCATTCTTATTTAAGGAGGGTCATTGTGGAGTTTTAAGAACTACTTCTTGATTAAGAAGACGGTACCTCTTTATTTGTGTAAGGCCAATTAACCAATGATTGACACTTGACATGGTATTTTTTGTATTTTTAATTAATTATAATTCAAAATGAAAATGACTTTTGATGAAAAGTAATGCTTCTAGCTGGAAAAAAACTCTGGCTTATAAATACATACCTCCAATCAGATAAACATCCATTAATATTATTATATTGATAATTTTAAATCATATAAATTTTATGTAAAATACTATCTCCATCCCACAATTAACTTCCTAATTTGACTTTCTGAAGTCAAACTTAACAAAGTTCAATCATTAAATTCTCTTAATATATATATATATATATATGTAAGATTATTATCATGTGATATGTTTTTAGATTCATCATATCATATATTTTCAAACTATTATTTTTTCAGATTTTTTTACATACACAAAAAAATGGTTAAAAGTTGATGCAGTTAACTCCTAAAAGTCAAATTAGGAAGTTTATTTTGGGACGGAAGAATGATATTTTGGATGAAATAATTAAACTTTTAAAATATATTTATATAGAAAATATAATATACAATAATTTTATATTTGTATCATATTGGTATTTTATAAAATATAAATAAATATTAAAATATATATTTATTAGAGATAGTGTTGTGGCACTAAAGAAGTGATTCTCAAATTGATGGTGTGACATTTAAAAAGTGCTCCTTAACTCCACTACCAATTGTGGATGCTCTTAGATTCTTCTACGAGAAAATGACGGTTTAAAGTTTTGTATCATATTTTTAAAACATTCCCAAATTATTTTGAAATATTTCTAATTTATTTTTTTATCAGACATAACATATTTTAATGAAGTTAACAGACTTGACAACAGTTATTGAGATTTTAAAATATTATAATTTAATAACTTTTGAGGTTAAATGATATTTTAAAATTTTATCTTTCTTTTTTCTCCGCCACCTTTTCTATTATGTTCCGAACACTACCAATCCAGCTAAATTATGTGCACCTTTTTCGTGCGTTAGCCAATGCATTTGGCACATTCGTTATCATGTTTTGTTTAGTTGATTGCTAGTTTTCGTTAGGTTTACGTTACAAAGTTTTTAGGTGACTATTGTTGGTTTTCTTATCTAAATCCTGAGTTTTGTAGACTTAATTCAATCTAATGGACACTTTGTCCTCACGAGCACCTAGATTTTCTTTTGTGAGCTTACTACTAGGTTGTTCGTGATGACATCGCCATTATTTTGTAGAAGGCCATCCGCGAGGTGGTAGAAGATATTCGAAGGTTATTCGCTAGAATGGTAGAAGATATTTGAAGGTCATTTGCAAGGATGGTAGTAGACGGAAGGTCACAAACCAAAACCGTGGAAATAGATGAGATTGAGGGAAAAAATGTGGAGTCGAGTTCAATAATGTCAAAAATGGAACGACGGCATCAACTGACACGAACCAGCCGACCGGTCAGCACCAGCCGGTACGAGTTGGACAACCCGACATGGACCAACCCATCTAGCACGGTCGTGCCAGAGGCACCAGTCGGCATGGATCGTGCCTTCCAGCACGGTCATGCCACAACCCTAAACGACATGACCCCATTCAACTGAAGTGCTTCCAGCCGACGACCCGCGTTAAATGACACGGGGCAAACAATTCAAAAGTTCAAAATGGAAGACCAGCTAACAGCCTGTGTCGGCCGACACGGCCCGTGTCAGCACGAGGCTACACGGCCGTGTCAGGGCAGTCGGCCTGTGTCATCACTAGCTAGTACGGCTGTGCCAGGTGACACAAGTCGTGCCAGCCCTCTACCGGCACGACGATGCTCGATTGCACAACCCGTGTCGTTTGTGACTGCTAGGGTTTTTGGTCTATTTTAGGCCTTTTTCTAGGCCAAATTCCCTACTACTAGATATATCAACCTATGTCTACTAGAGTTTAAGTTTATGCTCATTATAAACTCTTAATAGTAGGATAGAGAGAGAAATGAGCGCTTCCTTCTCTCTAAAATATTTTCTCTTCTTCTCTTTATTTTTCTTGTGCCCAAAGGCATTGAATCCAATAAAATATTTGGGTCCAATGCTTCAGGAGTAGTTAATTAACTTGGGGTTTGTATTTGTATTCCTGATTTGGTGTTTGTTTTGGGAGATTCTATAGATCTACCTATTTTTATATGTTTATGATTATTACGTTGACTTATTCTTCACGTTCTTATTAATTGCATGATTGTCACACTAAGATTGGTACACACCGTAGTCTATTTTCATGTTGGCGCACTTATTGATATCCCCCAGGGAAGGAAACCTAGATGTGCTTGGGGTAACGATAGTCTGGAACCGTATGGGTGTGCGCATACGGGTCGTTGAGTCAACGTTACGATCGACCATACACTAGTCTTAGCCAGAAAATTGACCCGAAAGGTTGCGGGTAGAGATAGTGTTAGTAGAAAACTAGGGTTAGCGTGAGTCGCAACCCTAGAGCCATCGATAAGGTGCTTCATCTCTTTTGGCTCTGTAGGCCTAAGGAGAAGCATTCGTGATGGAGTGCCCGAGACATAATCATACGGGAAAGATTTAGATCTGTACAGTATGCAGGACCATTGTTGCACTCCCCTAATTATGGAGGCAGTGCTGATTGAAGAATACATGTGCACCTACGTGACAGGTATGGGGAAGTGTTGACCATCGACCCCACCATTTGTCAAAATCACTAGAATAGGCTTATATATCTTGAATATAATAAAATCGAGGATCGAACACAACACAGATCATGTTATGCAAATACTCCCCAAGTGCTAGTTTATATAGTTTTATTCTCTTGTTGCATGCTTGTAGTTTTAGATTAACCCCCCACCCCACCCCCACCCCCCAAACCTGTTTTGCAACATTAGTTATTCCTGACACATGATCGGACTAACAATCTGATCGCAGCTGTGTGTGGTTAACTTTTAGATTCCTTGCATCTCTGTGGACAACTCTTGTCTTGCCACTATCTACCTCCTAGATAGCATAGTAGTAAGAATGGGAGCAACAATACAAATTATCTATCTTTGATCAACGCCCTCCTCTCGGGTTAATTGATCTCCAGAGTTTAATAACCACGGGAGGCGGGTCACTAAAGCTATCAAACTCTGGCCCAAACAGAGAACCCGACCCGGACCGACATGACCAAATTCAGCCCAAACCCTTTCTAATCTGAGAAATATAAACCCAAATATGAAGACGACATGACCGAACTCAACCTAAAATTTGATTATGACCCGAGAATTATCGACCTGGACCTGAACCTAAACCTCACTCGGTCGAATTCAAATCGAAATCCAAATATGACTCGATTATTCGGGCCCAAACTTGACCTGAACAGGAAACAAATATCAACTCGAAACCGATCCAACTCAAACCAGTTTCAAACCGAAACCCGAATATGACCCAATAATCCAGACCCGAACTCGACCTAAACACGAACCTAAGACCATCCCAATCTTGGTCCATCCCGAATCTAATTCAACTCGAATCAGATTCAATCAATAAATTAGCTATATAACCCTACACGTAATCCAGTCAAAATGGTGTAGTTATAAAAAGTCAACTAACATTTAATATGAAATCAAGTCAACATGGTTATGAGCCAAACTAAATAAATATTTAGACATACTTATAAGAATAGAGTAAGATTTTGATTCATTAAGAGTCTACAGATATGATTAGGTAAAGTTAACTCATTACAAAATTGAATACACAAGGTTATAACCTTAATTAAGTTTAAAATGCACAAGAACGACTGAGTTTATAAATCTAATAAATAATAGTCAATAAAGAGAGATGTCTAATTAGAATTAATAATTTGAATTAGTAATATAGAGAGCCGACTGAATGTTGATTTTAAAAATCAATTTGCAAAGGAATATAAACAAAATATTTAATAAATTAAAGCTAAATTTTACAAGTTACAATGAAACAAAACACGATAGTAATGCATTTGTAATAATAAATTGTTGAAACATAACCTAAACGAACCCGAATTCAATCAGGTAGCATAATAACCCAATAGAAAATGAAAAACCCAAAATATACCCGTATCCAATGTGAAACATTATAAAAAATAACTGACATGATCCCACCCGATCGAGTAAAACTCCAGCACAAAAAACAACACGAAAGTTACTCGACCGAAAAATATTCTGACCCAAACCAACCCAATAATATTCCAACCCAATCCTACAATAACTTGACTCGACACGACCCGACCTGGGGAAAAAATTAACACATTTCAATCCGACACAACAGTAACCCGACACGATCCAATGAATGAAAATTGACATGTTTCAATCCAAATTATTTCCAAGCTGAAACAAACCCGCCACAATAAGCCGGGGGAATTTTTTTGAAAGATATCTTAGTTTAGGAATGGTTGTATATAAAAAATGACCGAGGGGCTGGATTCAGAAATTTGATTTAGGTATGGAGTGTTCTAGTTGATAGAGGTGATGCACATTTTTTAAGCTTAGAAGTTGCGGCCACACCGATTCAGTATTTTGAGGATGAGGATGGTTTGGTACTGCTTTGATTAGTATTATTTCTTATTGGATGATTTATTTTGCTACATCGAATGTTCAATTTTAGTGTAGCTCTCATATCGCCGTAGTAGCTCTAGATTTGTAAATTTCTATTTTAAAGTGCTTATGTGTAATGGGTTCAATTCCAAATCTCTTGTAATAGGAACGACTCAGTTGTACAAGGTTTTGACCTATCCAATCATTAATATGAAGGGTTGGGTAGTAAAAAATAACCCCCGTCTTTCAGAATCTCTTAGTTTTACGTAATGCAATATTTCCTAATTTTATAGTAGAACAACTGATGTATTTTTTAATTCAAATCTTGTATTTTAAATTTAATTATATAGTATAAGTTAAACATGTAATAAATATGACTGAATGTGACATTGTACAATAATTCTGGTGTACGATATATCTGTTTTATGCTCTCAAAACCCTAACCACCCCTCCCTCTTCCTTTGAAGTTTTTTCTCCAATCTTCTTTTCCCCATCATGGGGAAATGGGGAACATTACTTTTTTCAATTGATATACTTTTATTGTTTATGTTATTGAATAAGTATGGATTTTCTTCTATACATTAGTATTGCTTCTTCGACCTGATAGATTAGATTGATGTGTCCATGATGACCATTTGATCATATCAATGTATTTTTTCCGATCTAATTTTACAGATCTTATGTTCGTGATGTCATTTGTGTTTCTATATTAGGAGTACTATTCTTGATATGTGTTTTTCAAGGTGTTTATAATTTGGACAATATAGATCGTGTTTTGGATTAAGTGGTGTTACAACTGTTGTAGATCCCTGTTTGACTTAGTGATATTGATGCTGATACACTCCTCATCGCCAAGTGGTCATAATTTTTGTGGGAAGCAAGTTAATATCCTTGAGGGCGATCTTACAATTTTTATTGGATCTTTGATCTGTAATAGTACAGACGATCAGTCTGGTTGACATGTGATTCATATATTCTTGCAATAGATTGGTTATTGCTAGAGGCTAGTTAGATTAGATGTCAATTCCACTTGTTGTAATCGTCGTTGGACGTTTTTTCCAGCATCTTGAAATGATTGATTTTTTAAAGATTGAATGTGAATATACAAGAAGTATTAATCTCCCTCCATCCAGTAAAAATGGTGAAATTTCTCTTGACTCGCTCTTTTATACAAATTGATGTGATAGGGAATAATTGTGAAAAATAAGGATATTTTGATAAAATAATGGGTCTAGTCTGAAAGATGTTTAAGGTAAAAAAGAACATTGTGGAATTTCACAACAAATCTTCTTTTCCATATTGAATGATTTCTAAAGAGAAAGTCTCAGGAAATGCGGAATTACCATAAGTTTATGGACAGTCCACAGTGATTTTTACCTGAAATGTTGTAATTTTTTATGAAATTTAAATATTGTATTTTAAAAGTTAAAACAAGTAATATGTATTTGAATGTGAAAATATAAAAATATATAATATTTTCAAAATTTCAAAATTTAGTACTCCCTCTTTTCCAACCATATCTGCACACTTTCCTTTTTAGGCGATCTCAACCAAATCTGCACACTTTCCTTTTTAGGCGAACCCAACCAAATCTGCACACATTCCATTTTAGGAAAATTTTAAGACATCAAAAGACCTACTACCCTTAAAAATCTAAAATTTTACATTTGAAACCCTCTCTTTCTTCTCCCACCCAAACCCCTATCCTCCCCCCACCTTGATCCCGTTTTTTCTTTTCTTTTTGGTTACTGTGTCACCCCTTCTTCCACCCTTTCTTCTCACCTGAGCACCCTTTCTTCTTTTCACCTGTGCCACCCTTCTTCTTCTTCTTTTTCTCTGCCACCTATCTTCTTCTCCCAAACCCTTGCCGCCCGAAATCAACTTCTTCTACCCAAACCCCCAAATCCCCAACGCAGATGTGGAGCAGGAGGATAGACACACCGGGTTGATGACGCCTTCTCTCCGGCTTAGTACAACGCCCCAGATTTGTTCAATTTTGTTTTCGTGGGTTTTGGTTTTCTGGGTTTAGGTTTTTGGGGGTAGCTTTGGCGGATATCGTCTAGTCAATGAGGGATGATCAGGTGGTGAAAGAGAGGCAGCGCAACAACAGTGGTGGTCGTGGTGGTGGTGATTGGCGGGCAGGGGAGGGTGAGTAGTGCTACGTGGACGGGGTTGTGTTCATTGTGGTTCAGTGTTTCTTACCAAACATTTTACGTCCATGATCAAGACTCGTTTAATAGAAAGTTTCACTAAAGATGTTGTTTCTATAAGTTTATGCACGGTTCACACTTACATGTTATTTATATTTTATATTTTGAAAATTAAAGTAAGTATTAATATGTATTTGAATGTAAAATATATAATATAAAAAATTAATTTTTTTAAAATTTAATATGTAATTTAACAAATGCATTGTGTGATGTAAAAAATAAAATATATATTCATAAACTTATGAACAGGTCGCCCGGAGAACTACTCTATAACTGGGGCAAAACCGCGTTTTATTGTCAACAATAATTTGTGCAAATAGCGTACGACTGCACTCGAATCAATTCAAGGGAGAAACTAATGTTGAAAAAGAAGATGGAATATCTCTTCACATGGTTATTTAGGTATGACAACGTGGAACTCTGGCTCTCATACTAATGTTGTTGAATATTTCAGGTGGATATTACTACAATAATAATGAAATTTTAGATGGGCTCATTTAGTGGCGGAACTAGAAGGAAATTTGAGGAGGAGTGGGGTTGAACAGGGAGGGGCAGGGCTGGGTCGATATATTACCCCTAGTCACCGGAGGTTTGAGGGGGGCGGCTGCACCGGCTCGTCCCCCAGTTCCGCCGCTGGGCTCATTAGCGTGACACACTGACACTGAATTCAAGGCAGAGGCAAGATAAATAAGTTGTGGGGGTTGAAAAAACTTCCTAATAATTTTATATATTAGAGGACGATAAAAATTTTAAAAATATTATACCCTATATATTTCTCGTAATTTCCAGCTCGGCGGGGCTGAAGCCCCCTCTAGGCCCCATGTGGCTCCACCACTAACTGAATTCCCCGTTCCATTTTAAAATTGTCTATTCTATTTGGAATTAGAACTGATATAATATAAAATCCTACACTAATGTAGTATACATTGATGTTTTCTTGAATTAGGATCTAACTAATGTATGATACTATGAATTTATTCTCATTAAAATTAATTCAATTCAATTCAGTTTAACAATAATTTAATTTGTTAAAATTCATATTCATTTAGTCATATTAATTGCAATTTGAGGTTTTTTGATATATTCATTTAGCCATATTCATTTAGTCCTATGTTTCTTGATAATTATTTAGTCATATTCATTTGGTCACATGATTCTTGATAACCATGAAAAATATTCCTTGCAATTTGAGATGGGACGGAGGGAGTATATTAGGATGCTTATAAATTAAACGTTTCAATACATATGTAATTAGAACATTAGAACATTAAAAAGTGACCTAATAAAATATGATGCATAAAAACAACCTTATATCTTGTCTATAGAGTCGCTTAATATAGCGACTCAATACATATACTCCTTTTTTTAGTCATATTATTTATTAATATTTTTCAACATACTTATTTTCAATTCAGTTTAATTCAGTTCAACGTAAATCAGTTCAATTCAAATAAACTCTAAAGAATCGTGCCTATGATATAATGTAAAATCTCACACTAATTATGTTAATTAATTGGTAAATATATAAAGCTAGATACAAAGGAAAATCATTCACATAATCACATGCATCATCTAAGGAGTATGTTTTTTTCATTTAGTCTACGTATTATATACGTTGTTTTGATCGTTTCAATCAATACGGTGTGCATTTGATTATGCAAAACAAAGACACTTGATACTTGTGATCAAAATGCCGTCTTTTTTATCTGTACGTGGACCATAATGGAATTGTAAGGATCTCACATATTATATTACGAAAGATGCAATTAATGAACAAAGAATTAAAGAACAATATAGATAATTTTACGTGGTTCACTAACAATTTGTTACCCCTGGACTCAGATTAACATCTATGAACATTTAGCAAGTCCAAAAAATGTTTGAACTTGCCATGAGGAACCGGTTTGGTGAACATATCAGCAGGATTATCAGCTGTGTCAATTATCAGCTGAATGTAACTTTCTGCGATAAGAAAAGTTTCCTCTGATTTCTTTCCCTATAAATCTTCATCCCCAGAATCTTTTACGCAGCGCCCAAATCTTTCATCTCAAACTCAGCACTAAGAAGTCCCTTCAAATTTTGAATATCAGACTTAGACTTTGCAGTTATGAGCATATCATCTATATACAGAACCAGATAAACCATCGAACCATCGTCCAACTTGTTGTCATACACACAACAATCATGCCAACTCCTATTGTAGCCCAACTGAATCATATAGCTATCAAACTTCTTGTACCACTGTCTAGGTTACTGCTTTAGTCCATACAAGCCTGCAAACAAAATCTTCCTTGCTAGGAACTTGGAACCCACCTGGTTGAGTCATATAAATCTCTTCTTCAAGCTCCCTATGTAAGAAAGTTGTCTTCAAATCTAGTTGCTCAAGTTTGAGATTCTGATGTGCAACTATTGCAAGTAGCACCCTGATTGAAGTATGTTTGACCACAGGTGAGAAAATCTCAATATATTCAACCCCTTCCCTTTGTGTGAACCCTCTTGCAAAAAAATTGAGCTTTATACTTGATCCCATCAACATGTGAGATTCCTGCCTTCTTCTTAAAGACCCATTTACAAGTGACAATCTTCCTCTTTTTGGGACGTTTGACTAGCTCCCAAGTTAAATTTCTATCCAGTGACTCCATCTCATCTCCCATTGCAGCGATCCATTGAGCAGACTTTCTACATGGAACAGCTTCTCTGTAGGTGGATGACTCATTAAAATCCACCTCTCTAGCAACTTGCATTGCATATGCAATCATATCTTCAAAGCCATACCTTTTTGGAGAACCAACTCCAACTCTTCGAGCTCTATCTGTAGCTATTATTTGCTGACGCACCTGAGGGCTTGGAGACTCTGACATATCTGGAGCTACATGTTGATCTTCTCCACCTTGGTGTTGTGATTAACTCTCATGTTGAGTGACTTGTAGCTCCACCCGTTCATCAATATCACTACTAGTTGGCACCACAATGGAGTTAAGCATAGGATATTCATTGAAAACTACATTGTTGCTAATTATAATTCAACTTTTAGAAGGTGACCAGGTTCTATAGCCTTTAAATCCATTCATAAAACCCACAAATATACCCTTTTTAGCTCTAGGTTCTAATTTACCCTCATTTACATTATAGTAAACTGTAGAACCAAAAACTCTCAACAAAGAATAATCAGCGAGCTTACCAGACCACACCTCATAAGTTGTTTTACGGTCAATACATGTATGTGGTCCAAGGTTAATTAGATAACATGTTGTACTTACAGCTTTCGCCCAAAATTCTTTTTTCTAATCCAGCATTAGAGAGCATGCACCTCGCTCTCTCCAACAGCATCTGATTCATTCGTTCTGTTACCCCATTCTGTTGTGGAGTATCTCTGACAGTATGATGACGAGAAATTCCTTCATTCTTGCAGAATTCATTAAACTCGGACAAATAAAATTCCAGACCATTATCAGTTCACATCCTCTTGACCTTCTTCCAATCTTGATTTTCCTTCAAATCCTTCCACTGCTTGAAATTCTTGAAAGTATCACTCTTATGTTTCATCATCATTACCCAAGTCATCCTTGAATAATTATCAATCATAGACACAAAATTCATGTGACCTCCAATAGATTCAACTTGGGAATGACCCCAACAATCGGAATGGATATAATCAAGTGTACTCTTTGCCCTATGGACACCCTTTGGAAACTTGCTGCGATGAAGCTTCCCAAACACACAATGCTCACAAAACACTAGATTATACATCGTGTTCCCACAAAGAATATCCTTTTTTGATAGAATTTTCATCCATATTTCACTGATATGGCCAAGCCACATATGCTAGAGTTTGGTCATATCCTCTTTCTGAACTTTAGATGATGCAACTGCAGCGGAACCTGACGTAGTAGAACCTTGTATAAGATATAAGGTACCATGTTTTATACCTTTCAGAGCAACTTCTGAACCCTTAAAGATATTCATAACTCCACCTTCATCTTGGAAACTAAACCCCTTACTATCAAGGAGACTCAGTAATATCAGATTCTTTGTCATCAGTGGAACATGCCTAACCTCATTCAAGATGCAGAATGTACCATCATGAATCTTTATCCTGATTGATCCAATTCCAACTACCTTGCAGACAACACTATTGGCCATAGAAACATTGCTCTCATCTATCTGCTCATAGGTTGAAAATCATTCCTTGTATGGACAAATATGGCACTATGCCCTGGAGTCAAGAATCCATGCATCTCTATAATGTGACTCATAATTTGCAACTAGGGCTAAATCTTCTTTGGAGTTATCTTCATAATTACCATCAGTTCCTGCCAAGGCAACATAGTCTTCTTTCTTTTCTTGCTGCCTTTTTTTCTTGGGACATTCGTTTTTCCAATGCCCCCTCTCCTTATAGTAGTTACATATATCATTACTACTAGGACCTCTAGAATTTGAATATTTCAACTTCTTATTACCAGATTCCCCCAATCCTTATTTCTAGTAACAACCAACCCTGGCGCCTGATTTTTCGTACTAGAGCCATATGCCTTATGGCGAACCTCTTTGATATGAAACGCATACCTAACTTCTTCCAGAGACAGACTGTATTTCTCAAAAATTAAGAAATCAACAAAATTCTCATATGACAGAGGTAAAGATACCAACAGAATTGAAGCAACAACCTCATCATCTATTTTAACTTCAATGTTACACAAAACTAACAGAATAGTATTTAATTGATCTAGATGATCTCTTAGAGGCGTACCTTCCTGCATGCGCAAGTTGAACATACGTTGCCTCAAGAGTAGCTTGTTGGTTAAAGATTCTGTCACATATGGACTTTCTAACTTTAACGATAAACCAGCAGCGGTTGTTTCACTTGCTACATCGATGATAACATCATCCGCTTGACACAACAGAATCATCGAATTAGCCTTTTTCTTTCAGAGCCTCCATGTCAGAATTCTCAACGGATTTCTTGGATGTCTCACCTTTGTCTGATATCTTGGATTTCGACATAGCCAATGGCGCCCACAAACCTTGCTATTTCAGTAAAGAATGCATCTTGATTTTCCAAAGACTTAAACTATTTCTCCCAGTGAATTTGTCAATCTTCACATTCAAAGCCGACTTTTTTTATTATCTCGACCGATCACCAGCTCTGATACCAATTTGTTATGACATATGCAATTAACGAACAATGAATTAAAGAACAACACAGAGAATTTTACGTTGTTCACTAACGATTTGTTGGCTACGACCACAAAATGGAAACGAATTTTATTTAACAGACTCAGAAGAGATTTCTCAGACCATAACAAGTGTCTTCAAAATCTCAGGCATATTACAAATAGACTTAGATGAGAGTTTATATAGATCTCTCAAACTACATAATCCTAAACTAAAGTGGAATAAGACTAGCCTAATTCTATTCCTAAACGGAATTGGAATTACCCAATAATAAATCCAAAACAGAAAAGGATTCAGATTCAAGTCATGTTCTAACATATTATTTGTGCATTAAGTTTTAATTTTATTATTAAAATTATGATTCACGTTAATTTAATATTAATTAATTTTAGAATGAAAAAATCTAATTCTAATATCGTATTAAAGTTTAAGTAAATTCAATGAATGTATGTTCATTCGTGTTATGCAGTACAACATAAAAGGCCTATTAGAATGTTAAAAGGTGTCCCAATAGATCTTTATTGAAAGGCTTAGATTCATATGACAGTTCTAAAATGTTCTCTTATTGTGAGTCCTTATAAATCTCGGGTCGCTATATTAAGCGACTCTATAGACAAGATATGGGGTTGTTTTTATGCTTCATATTATATTAGGTCATTTTTTATTTTCTAATTACATATGTATTGGGACATTTAATTTATAAGCGTCCTAATATACTCCCTCCGTCCCACCTCAAATTACAAGGAATTTTTTTCACGGTTATCAAGAAACATATTTGACCATTAATATGTTTAACTACGTATAATAACAGCAAATAAAAAATGTAATATTTAGAAACTATTTGTTACGACGAATACAACCATATAATATAACATATGATAATAGTAATGTTCATATATCTATTCAAATATGTGGTTAAAGTTGAACAAGGAATAGTGTCATAAACTGAACTGTGCAGTTTGAGCTGGGACGAAGGGAGTACATCTATTAGGACACTTATAAATGTCCCAAAATTTTTTATATTAGGCTTCTTTGTAATGTTCTAACTATATGTATATTGGGACATTTTTAATATGTGTCACACAATATTAGGGATCCATGAACTATCACCATCGTTCACCTTTCGCCCCTCATTTTCTTCTTTTTTTGAAACTTTTAATCCCTCAACAACCAAAAATGCTGAATCGTAATCCTTCCGTCCGGTCACAACGTCAAATGTTAGTCAAAACATCAATTTTAAGGGTAAACTAGTATTTTTTTTCTTTTTTATTTTCTCCTTTTTCTCTTTTATTTTTCCTCTTTTATTTTCTCTTTTCCATTTATTTCCACTTCTCACTCTGCATTGAATGGTAATCAAATTCCGCTCGTTCTCCGCCGTCTCCCACCGCTTCAGCGTCGACCTCGTTCTCGGTCTTATTTTTGCGCCTCGTTCTCCATTGTCTCTCGCCGCTTAAACAAATCAAAGGTTCCCATTTTTTCCACTTCCCTTTCTGCGTTGAATGAAAATCAAAATCCACTCATTCTCCACCGTCCCTAGCCGCTTCAGTGTCGACCCCGCCACCCCCTCAACGTCAAACTTGTTCTCCGTCTCATTCTCCATCGTCTCCCACCACTTCAGCAAATCCAAAACATCTGGGGTTGGTGTCTTGGCCAATTGTGCAGAGAGAAGACGGGAGACGGTGGAAGGCTGAGGCTTCAATTTCTGAGGTTTCTCGGGTTGCGGGAGTAGCGAAAGGCAGAGGTGGGTCTGAGAAGAAGAAGAAGCGGGAGTGGGGGTGCATGAGCTAAGGAAGGTGGATGGGTCGGAGAAGAAGAAGAAGCGGGAGTGGGGGCTGGGTTTTAACTAAGAAAAATATTAGGGTCTAGGTTTATACTGTTAAAAGATGGGGGAGGGGATGGGTTTTAATTATTAAAAGATGGGGCGGGGCTGTAATTAAAAAAAGATGCAGGGGGCTGGATTTGTAAAATTTAAAAAATGAAAAGTCATTTTTGGCCTCAATTAATGGATGAAAAATTAGAATTAACGCTTCCACCTGACGGTATGGCCACGACTCAACAATTTCGTAAGGTGAGGGGGTCAAAAGTGTTTTAAAAAAATACAAGGAGCAAAATGTGAACGATGATAATAGTTCACGATCCCTGAAGGCGTTTGCCCTTAATTTTCATAAGCATTAATTTTCATAAGCATTAGACTAATGTACTTGTTGTAGTGCCGTTTGTCCAATGAATCATCCTGTACATGGGTTGATTAAATTAAGAGTTAAGTGCTAAAATGACCCTAACTTAAGGTCGAAAGTGCCAATATAACCCTGCAATCTCATAAAGTGTCAAAATAACCCTTGATCACGTTGACTTTTTAGTCAACTGATTTATGGCCGGATTTTTAGGAAAAGACAATTTTGCCCTTGAATTAAAAAAGGTTTAAGTGCTAAAATAACCCTAACTTTAGGCT
>JAULKK010159942.1:0-16536 GCA_032355705.1 Rubia peregrina | reverse complement strand
AAAACGAGCATGCACACATCCAAGAAAGGCTTGGTAAGCAATTCCCCGCGATCCGATTTGAGAAGTTCCATGTGATCCAGAGCAGGGCTAAATGGAGTTGTTGATCCCATATCTCAATCACCGTATCAGAAAACTGAATCCACGCCAAAATAAATTCATCAATCTGTTTCTGAGCAATTCAATCCAAATTAACCTTAAAAGAACCATGATCTTACAACTTTTAAGAAAAATTAACATATGAACAGTTTTACAATATGCTGATTTGCATCAGAAAGAAATCAGATTGATGATACATACCTTGCGGTGATTAACAAAGGGATTTGTTGATGGAATCCTTTATCAGATTATCATCCATGTTAGAAGAATTTACGTTGTAGTTAACATTGATTTTTTTAATTTTGAGAGACAAAGAGTTTTGGAAATTAATTGAATGAGTGGCGATTACGTTTAACAGTTTTTCAATATTAGCGCTGCTTCCTCGGTGTACTGGCGCCTTTTCGTCAATGGAGGAGCTGATTAAGTGGACCCCATTTAAAATTATTTTTCAAAATGTTTTTTTTGCCGTTTTAAATTTTAAGGTATCTTGAGCTTCCATCTTAAAATTAATTGTTACTAAGTGGAGGTGACCCAACACCTTATATATTAGTTACTATTCTTGTAAGAAATCGACGTGGGACATATCTTTCAACACGCCCCTCACGTGACAACATGGAAACACTCCACGACCCACATCGTGCCAAATTAAAGGGAATCCACACATCGGCCCAATAACCCAACCTGTGCTCTGATACCATATTAAAATACAAAATACTTTATTAATGGTGCATTGATATCACATCAATGACACATCTCATCAATGATGAGGATTACAATATATAGTGTTATAATAAACCAAAGTCTAATTGGAATACGATTCTAATTCTGTAAGGAAATTATCATCTATAACTAATTCTATAAGGAAACTAATTCTGTAAGCTAACTACCATTTATAACCTTTCCTACAAGGAAAGAGTTTCAATTTCCTTATCACCCTCCCTCAAGTTGGAGCATGATGATCAAGAATGTCCAACTTACGAAGAAGATTATGAAATTGGTAATCATTATATATAAAAAACTTTCAGGAGCGATGTGGGTTTGCTCAGCAACATCGGAACTGGAACTAGTAGTAGTCATTGGTGCAGATCAGTGAGACACACGATCGGTGGTACGGTAGGTTGGTTGCGGCGGCGCGTGAAAAACATGCACGGCGAATCCGGGTAGGCACGGACAGCAAACATTCACGGTAACTGGAGAAGAAGTTGTGGCGACCGTCAGAGGCAAATCGGAGTAGTACAGATCGCAGCAACCGTTGAGGTGGTAGTGGTGATCAGAAAAATAGCAACCAGCAGGGCAGTCGACGATGGTGGCGGCGCATGTAGTGTAACACGCAACTTGACGGCGACGGCTCTGGCGGAAGACGGCAGCAAATTTATTTAGGATGCATGTCTCAGAATTTTTTAAGCTCTGATGCAGGTATCTTGGGCTTCCATCTTAAAACCAATTGGTACTAAGTGGAGGTGAGCCAAGACCTTATATATTAGTTATTATTCTTGTAAGAAACCGATGTGAGACATATCTTTCAACACTTTGTCTAACCAAAATATATACTAGCATCATTTCGTGTACTTTTGATTTGAAAAAATATATTTGGAGGAAAATTTTGATTGATGTTATTTTTTGAACAATAGTTTTCCTAATTTCAACTTCTACCTTCATTTTAATTGATGTTTTAGTGTTTTATCATGTCGTTTTGAACATTAGTATTGATATTTTACTTTTGATTCTTGAACTTAAAAATCTCATATCCTATCTTTGAATTATTATTTGTATTAGCTCCTTCTCTTATAAAACTACGATCTCATAGAAGATTAACATTTAAAATAAAACTCTTTATGTGGTATAAAACAAGTTGAGTTCAACACTCTTGATCATGTAGATGGAGGGACGACTATGAATTTAATTTCTAAAATTAAATTGCAAACCTTTTCTTATGAGGTTGTAAAAAGTTTATATAAGTAATCAATTATCAAGTTGATAAATAAAAAGAATGGGCCATCATCCAAAGCTATCGTACATGATATTATAATACCACGACACCAACTTACATCGTGTAAAATATCGTGTAAAATATCGTTTTAATAACTTGGTCAAATTATAATTATTTATACATTATTATACATTTTAATTTTTTTTGAAAGTTGTAGGAATCTCATTGTAATAAATAAAAATAAGGGATTTTTACACTTCTAAACCTAACTTTAGGCTGAAAGTCCCAATATAACCCTGCAAAACGAGAAAGTGCCAAAATAACCTAACTTTTTGACGAATTGTGCAGATATACCTTTTGGCCTAATTCCGACGTTGACTCATCAATTTGGGTGTTGAAGAGACCCAAAATGATGAAAATAGCCTTACCCCTAAATCTAAATTGTTTTTCCCATTTTACCCCTCCATTAAAAAACCAAAAACAGAAAAACCCAACCCATTGTTCTTCCTTCCTCCGCCACCCCACCCTAGCCAGCTAGTTTCCCCAGGGCCTAAAAAATGACTCGAATTGAACGAGTTAAACCCGACCCAACATAGCCTTGCTAATGTTCACACCAGCACCTCTACATCATCCCCAACTCTGTCACAACGCCAACATCCACCACCTCGGATCATCCCTCCAAAACCTCTAACTTATCACCCACAATTTCCTGAGCCACCGCCATCTTCCGCTCCCGTCGCGTGTAACCACGACGGAAAAGAGAAGGTCAGAAAGGATGCCAGTGTGAGGCCAAAAAGGATGCCGGTGTTGACTCCGATGCTAGCTCCCGCCGGAGAAAAGGATGCTGATGTTGGCTTCAATGTGGGCTTGAAGAAGAGGGAAGAATAAAAAAGAAGAAGAAGAAAAGGGCATTTATGTCTTTTCCTTTTTTATTACTTTTATCGTTCTTTTAATACAGGGGTAAAAATGTTATTTCCATCCAAAATTGTCGTAGAGAATTGAAGTTAATAGCGTCCAGGGTTAGGTTAGCACATACATAATAAAATTAGAGTTATTTTGACGCTTTCTCATTTTGCAAGGTTATATTGGCACTTTCAGTCTAAAGTTAGGATCATTTTAACACTTGACTCTAAAAATAAACATCAAATCCCCTTATTAATTTTTTTTTGATGAATGCTTTGTATATAGATATCAACTCCACTTCAAAAAGCTACAAGTTTTGGGGGCTCTCTCCCAGCCCTATGAACCAGTACACAAACTAATTTTTAGAACTTATCAACTACATCATCTCTAATATCTCTTGCATATCACCTATCATCTTCATTTTGGCAAAATTCTGATTTCTCCAAGTGCATTCTGTACTAATATGCAAAGCCAGAAGCTCTGCATTCATCTTCGTCTCTTCGAATATTCTGCTGTTTCTTTCCCTCCATACATGGTACAGTGTTGTAGTCAATAACTGCAGCCTCTTCCCCTTTTTCCGTTTTGCCTGCTGGAACATCCATCTTTTCATCTCCCTTAGGCTATCATAACCCCGCATCCCTAGTTTAGTGCTTATCTCCTTCATGAATTCACATTCCACAAACAGATGATGTGCAGATTCTGCACTTTGTTCACAGAAGCAACAAGACTGTTGTGTGCCTAGGATTCCAAATTGTTGTAGTCTGTCTGTTGTTGCAAGCTTCCCATTCAAGAGCATCCAGATGAAGAACCTGTGTTTTGGGTGGATTAGGTTATGCCAAACAATTTTTGATTTGGCCTTAACTTCATCACCACCTTTTAACAGGTTATACACCTCCTTGATTTGTAGCTTCCCTTTTTTATCACAACATCGTTTCAGCCCCTCGTTCAACTTGTCTCTAATCCTCAGCAAAGTTTTCCATGCCCAGCTTTGCGATCCCGAGATTTTGCATTCTCTGAATTCCTTCCCTTTCATGTAGTATGCCTGGAGCCATTGAATCCAGAGGATGTCTTCCTTTCTGTTTATGTCCCATACATGCTGGCATAATGCAGCAATGTTCCAGATAGCAGTATCTCTTACTCCCATGCCTCCTCGTTTTTTCCCCAAGCAAATGGCATCCCACGAAGTTGCATTGAAACCTCTTTCATCCTCTTCTCTCCCCCATAGATAGCAGGTACATATCTTCACTATCCTTCTGTGTACACTTTCTGGTATCTTCATGATTCCTCCCCAATATCCTGTAATGCTGAGCAACACTGAGTTTATCAGTTGGAGCTTCCCGGCATGTGATAAATTTCTAGTCCCCCAACTCTTGATTCTTTTTCTGATCTTTTCCAGCAGGTTTTCACAATCGGATTTATCCCACTTTACTGTAGACAAAGGCAGGCCTAAGTACTTCAATGGGAATTCATCCTTCTGTATCTGCAGCATAGATGCAAGTACAAGCTTCTCCCCTTCATCCATTTTTGAAAACACCACTTTTGATTTCCCTGTGTTCACCTCCAATCCCACTGTTTCCTGAAACTGCTTCAGACATGCTCTGATACCCTCTACTGATTTTTTATTGGCCCCACAGAACAGCAGCAAGTCATCAGCAAATAATAAAGAGTGCACCCCTATTTTCCCACACCTCTGATGATAGTCTATAAGCTTATTCCCAAAATCTCTTTTCAATAACCGGGATAGGTACTCCATGCAGATCACAAATAATAGGGGTGACATAGGGTCCCCCTGTTTGACTCCTTTCCCTGCTTTAAAGCTTTCAGTGTATCTTCCATTTAAGCTCAGACAGAATGAAGCAGATTTAACACATTTTCCAATCCATTCAACAAATAACTCAGGGAATCTTAACTCTTTCAACCAGTCCATCATAAAATCCCAGCTAATGCTATCAAATGCCTTACTCAGATCAAGTTGTAAAACACAGCTAGGCTTCATAGATTCATTCTTGTACCTAAGCAGCAACTCTTGTGCTAATAAAATGTTATGAGCAATGTGTCTTCCCTTTATAAAAGCACTCTGATTAGTGCAAATTAAATCAGGCAAGACAATTCTCAATCTAGCACATATCACCTTGGTTATCAACTTGTATACCACAGAACAACACGCTATAGGTCTGTAATCTGAACATACCTGTGGGTTCTCAACTTTTGGGATCAAGCATATTACTGTATTACTGAAGTGTTCAGGTATTTCTTCTCCTTCAAAGAACTTGCTCACTGCTTTCACCACATCTTGCCCTACAATGCTCCAGGTTTCCTTGAAGAACTGGCTAGTGTAGCCATCCCTGCCAGGGCTTTTAGTGGATTTTATGCTTTTCAGGGCCTCCATTATCTCTTGCTGGCTAACTGGCTGAATTAAGCCCACCTGCTGTTCCACACTTATCCGGTTTCCAAAAAGTCCCACTTCTCTGTCCAGTTTCTTTGTATTCATCACCCCTCCCAGTTGTTTTTTGAAGTGCTGGACCAGCTGTTCTTCAATTTCGAGTTGGTCAGTTACCATCTCATCTCCCACTTTTAAAGTAACAATGCAGTTTTTATTCTGCCTTGCTTTTACTGCTGCAAAAAAGAGCTTTGATGGTCTATCTCCCTCATTGAGCCATTGCATCTTTAGCTTCTGTTGTAGAAATCTCTGCTCTGCTTCCTGCAGTTTCTCCACTTTTTTCCTCGCTTCATGTTCTAGCTTCTGGTCTGACTCAGATAGAGGGTTCTGACTTAGTTTTTCTTGAAGACTCCTCCATTCCTCCATACTCTCTGCCACTTTTCTATCTATTGCCCCAAATTCATTTTTGTTTAACTTCTGCAGTGGTTTTTCAAGGGCCTTGAGCATTGCTGCTAGCTCCTTCAGACTTGTTATTCTCCTGCTTCTCCATATTTGGCTAACAGTACCCTCAAAGCAATCAGAGAGTGATAACATATTGAAATATTTGAATGGTTTTCTGAAAACTTTGACATCTGCATCCATTCTTATCAGCAGTGGCATATGATCTGATGCCATTTCATTCTTTACTTCACAATATGCATTTTCCATTTTCTTCAACCATTCTGTGTTGATAATCCCTCTGTCTATCCTGCTCATTATTCTCTCTTCTCCCATTCTTCTGTTACTCCAAGTATAAAAGCTTCCACTCGTTTTTATGCTTGCCAATTCCAGCTCCTCCATTGTTTCCTGGAAGTCTTCATATTCACATTCTTCTACTGAAAGGCCCCCAATTCTGTCTGCTACATCCAGTGGTGAATTAAAATCCCCAGCTATTAGCCACGGATTACTCCTCCTCCCTGTAGTTTTCAGAAAATCCCACAGCTTTTTCCTTTCCTGCTTTGAATTATATCCATAAACTGCCGTGCAATTGCAGATGATTTTTTTCTCCTTAATCAGTATTTCCATATCAATCCACTGCTCCCCCTTGCTCAGTACTTTGACCTCGAAGAAACATTTCCTCCATAGTATCCAGATTCTGCCACCTTTTACAATCTCTCCATTGGTTTCCAGCTCCCAACCTGATCCCAGACTTCTCCTTACCACCTCCTCTTTTTCTTTTTTGATTTTTGTTTCCAGCAGACACAGAAGTCCAATTCTGTTATGGGTACAGAATCTCCTTACTGTACTGTGTTTGCTAGTTTTATTCAAGCCTCTAATGTTCCAAATTCCCCAATTACTTTCCATCTGGTGGCTTATCTTTCTTCACTCCCCCACCTGTCTCCTTTCTTTCTCCCTTCAGTATCTCATCCATTCCTACTTTCCTGCCATCTTCCTCCATACTGATTTCATTTTCTCCCCTGCATCCTCTTTGTGATTTTGAGGTTTCAGCCAGTTCCACTGCCAACGTCGTCCCTCCGCTCTTTGGAGTTGCATCATCGGCAGTACTGCTTGATCCAGTCCGTTCCTCTGCCTCCTTCTTCCTCTGGGTTGCATGGTTCAGCTCTTCATTAGTTTCATTCACCTTCACAGGTACATATACCTTCCAGTTTCTCCCTTTCTTCTCCTCTTTAGGATTTTCCTTTTTCCTGCACTCATCCCCGCTATGTCCTAGCAAGTCACAAACAGCACATTTGATAGGTTTCCATTCAAATGTCACTTTCTGTTGAACAATAACCTTGTGTTCATTGAGAAACATGATTCTGTCAGGAACCTTTTCTCCGATTTTCACTTCTATCTTTACCCTTGCATAAGATAGCCTTTCCTTGTTCAAGGTGGCCTTGTCCAAGCATATTGGTTTTCCTAAAGGGCTAACTATTTTACTAATTAGTTTAGGTTGCCAATATGCAGTAGACAGATTTGGAAGCTGGATCCATACAGGTATGTGTTCCGGCTCAGAAAGATCAATATCAGCAGCCCAAGGCTTCATAATTAATGGCTTTCCATCGAAGAAGACATTTCCCTTATCAATGATTTCATCTCTAACATTTTTAGTAGAGAAATTGATCAGAAACGTACCTCTTTCCATCATCCATATCCTGACCACTTTCCTTCCCCAGATTCTGTAGAAGAACCCTTCTGCGACTTTGAACGGAGGATTATTCCCCAGGATTCGACAGACCATGGTACTGTCCCATTGCTTTGAGCTATGTTCCACCTCCTCCATTGTTATCTCCCCCATTTGCATTCCGTTTACTTCAATCGGATCATAGTACTGCACTTCTCCCAGCTCCTCTTCAAATAGTTCCGTCCATTTCTTCTTTCCCTCAGATTCCATTAACCCACCTCCGGGCCTATCCTCCCCACTTGTGCTTTCCTTATCTGTTTCCCCCAGCTCTGTTTTGGTACCCAGTTTTGTTGGGTATTTGATTCCCAGGGTTTCCCTGCCGGCATCCGCGTTCTCCGTCATCCCCATTTCCAACATCTTCGCAGTTGGAGTTACCATGTTCTCCCCCATGCTTAAGGCCCCTGCGGTTAAATCCTCGCATCTTTCGTCCTTAACTACCTTTTTCGCTGTACCTATTCCGATGCTCTTCAGTCGGGCTCGTGTTTTCTTTGCCAGTTTCCCCCCTCCAGATCTACCCATGGTGACGTTGCTCTAGGAACACGCCGGATCTGCAAGGTTGGATTGATTGGATGTACTCACACACTTGACGTGTTTTCGCCCGCACTGAAGAAGCATTTTGGTATCTTTTTGTCCGTCATTTTAGTATTTAACTCCTTTTAAAATGTTATGTAATTATTTTATAAATGAAAGTAATTTTTCTCGACCACAAAATTGGTTCATATCTACTTCCTCCGTCCCACTTTAAATTTCCTCCGTCCCACTTTAAATTTCTATTTTTCTTCTTAGTCCATTCAACTAAAAACTTGCTATATCTTTTCTTTCCATTTTTAGTATGAAAACTATACCTGAAATTTTAAAGTTACCATTACTTAAAATATAAAATTACCATTTTGCCACCCATATTTGTTGACCATTCCTCAATAAATTTTACAATCAAACTTCATTAAAGGCCCAATTAACACCTAAAATGAATAGTAATTCTAACAACCTTTTTTCAATTCACCATTCAACACTTATTAATTCTCCACCACCTAACTATATCTATCACATTTATTGAGCTCAGTTTTCTACATTAATATGATCTCAAACTTAGAATAATTTCCAGATCCATCTATCAACTCCCATTTTCCTCTGCTTTCATCCATCTCAATTTATAGTGTTGATCAAGAATCTCTAACCCAATCACTATGATGTCCGATCAAGAGTGGTGCTCGGATGATGAATCCTACACTCGCCAGTTCACGTTGACACCCGATTGGGTCAAGGATGATTCACAATATCTTGGTTCCTCTTTCGATGTGAATGAAGGACACCAATTTTCCGGTTTGACTGACTCAACTGACGAGGAAGAGGAATGGCAAGAAGATCTGACTGACTCTCAACCGGTAGAAGAACCACCCATTTTGGGTCCATGAGTTCTGGATTCTGAAGATCCGTTGTTTTCGTGGCCGAATGAAGTAAAACATTCATATATTGGTGAAGGTCGTCGCACGCGTCCGCCCACTGCCTCATCGTCGTTGGGTCGTAGACGGAAGTGGGACGGAGGGAAAGCTTAGGCAAATTTTGTACAGTTAATTTTTCCTACTCTTTTTGACTTTCTGTGGGGCAACACCCACGTGCAGCCTGACATCTAATATTTCATTAAAAATTGTGCCCTTTTCCTTTCGGATGTTAAAAAGGGACGGAGGGAGTACATCTTATAAATTTAACGATAAATTCAATTTTTTTTGTCAATCTATAATTTTATTGAAAGATTTGTCAATTAAAAAAATAAGATATAGTTGTCAAATAACTTTATTATCTGGTAAAGTTCCTTGTCATCACTCCAAATTCAACCATAAAAATTTATTTCTAAAATATGAATTTTAGTGATACTTATTTACAATATATTTTTTTTTCAAAAATCCAAACTTTTATCTGGAACAGTAGATATAAACCTATTCAGTGGCTAACCCGAAAAAACCCAAAACAGTAGCCAAAAATGAAATATATCTATTACTACACTAAAATGGTGAGTTATATATTGGGAAGAAGTTTAGGTACTGTCGACGGTTACCTTTCTGTTCAAAGCTGCGCCTCCACTGTCCTTTACCTCTGATTTCTCCTCAATCGAAACCCTCTACTACCGGTCGACAACAATTTGAAGGTTTTCGGTCGGATCCTACTTGCAATGAAACCCTTTTCCTTATTCCCTTCAACCTTTTTACCAAGGTCTCTCACCTCCTACGATGGTGCCCAACAACAGAGGTGCTTCACCTGCCTGCTACAGATGCCACTATTTTCTCTTACTGCTACGTGTTTCCCCCCGCTTCTCCTCACCCGCCACACCTGTTTATTTAAGGTGACTCTCTTTACATTCTACTGCTTTGCTTTTTTCGTTTCTCCTTTTCCAATTCTACCGCTTTGTTACCTGTTTTCTGAGTCTTCCGTATGTCAATTTAGGAGTTTTACCTCCATAACGGTAACAACCTTTTCAGCTTTTATTAGTTGTATTTATACTTGTAGAAGGTCTCCTCATTTTTTTTAATTGTATGAGGAAATTTCGGGGTTCCGGTTTGTTGACGTGAAGTTAGGGTTTTCTCTGTGTAATTGTTGTGTGTTTTGTCTGTATTACATTGATTCACTCCTTATACTGGTATTATGAAATATGCTTCTTATTAGCTGATGTTCTTCAATAGTATTGTGTTATTTCTCAGGATTTTAATTTTTTTTTACAGTTTTAAGATTTTAATATTGATTATTGTGTTTTTTGGGTTCCTTACCCTGCTTATTCTGTGTGTGCAGGAATTTTGAAAATGGCTCTTCGATTTGAGGTAACTGTTCAGTGAATGTATTTTCCCACCATTTTTTGTTTTATTTTGTATTGACCATAGAAATCTTATAGCTTTGCACTTATGCTTATGCATCAAATACTTGGAAAGTTTAAACGCGGCCGTGCGACGAATCTCACCATGCTTCACTACCTTTGCCAGACCCCTTTATTCATGCCTGTAGGAACACAAGGTGAGATAATGTGTGAAATTGTTAATCGTGGTATTCTGAGCTCTATTTAATGTCTACAAAGATTAAGTTCTATCCGATCAACAAGACTATTTATAATTTTTTATGCTTGAATGTATGATCGAATGTGTTTCAAAATGATACTAGGGGTGCCTTTTTGGTTATAGGAACTGTCAAAGGTTTGACCAAGAACCAGCTTGAGGATATTGGTTGTCAAATTATACTTGGAAACACCTATCATGCTGCTCTGCATCCTACTTTTGAGCTCATTGACGAGTTAGAAGGCCTCAAAAAAAATTCATGAACTGGCCTAGGGCATTGCTTGCTAACTCCGGTGGCTTTCAAATGGTACTCTCTCTCCCTCTCTCTCTCCCTTTCTCAAAGTCTATTTCTTACATCCCTAGGCTCCCTGGTTGTATGACTAAAAATTATTTCGTGGTGCATAAGCTGACCGTGATTATGTTTTCAGGCATCCTTACTGTATTTGTCTGACATAACTGAAAAAGGTGTGACATTTCAGATAACTCCCCTTTCTTTTCTAAGTCAAAGAAGATTAATATTCGAACATGACTGTTGCTCTAGATACTTAGATAAAAGTAGTTCATGACTTTCGCCTACTGAGTCTGTTTTGAATCACACATATAAATTATGCTACTCATGGAAAATCTTTTTGTGGCTGATGAGTAATTTTCCCCCCATAATTTTCTCTGTAGTCGTCAGTGGATGGGAAGCCGATGCTCCTTACTCCTGACGAATCGATACAAATTCAGGTAGTTCCCTTGTTCCATTCTTTCATTGAAATACAGGGCTCATCTATTTCTTTCTTGTTGATTAGAGTTATTGTTCTTTATGGTGTTCATGAAAAAATTTCATTTGCATTTTCCCTTTTTTTCACATACAGAGGTCCTTTGTTATTTAATTATTTGTTATGGCTAATAGTTTATCCGAGTTGTAGAGTGGGTCGAAAAATCATGGCTGCAGTTATATTTCCTTGATAACTGAATCATTGAGGTTGCTGCATCCTTTGCGCTTCTGCTTTTTCAACTAAATGTTACAAAAAAGTTATGGTGAAATAATAATTAAAATTCTCACATATTTTTGCTGTTCTGGCATGTGAGCTTTCACCTGCTCTCAGCTAATTTGACACAAACTCAAGGGTACGAGTTATACTTATGCCCTTTGAATCTAGATATTCTGTTACCGAGGGAACCCATTAAATAACGAATGCCAAAATATACTAATAAATCTTGTAACTCTTATAATCCCTCTGTTTTCTGTACCAGACTATCTGATTTGCATTTTTTTGTTGTTGCTTTGATAATATTAAAACTGCATACTCCCTCCATCCCACTTTGAGTGTCCTATGGCTTTCTTACACTATTCAATAAGGATTTTAAAATTTTAATATCTTTAGTTATGCGTAACAAAAAATATAAAAAATAGATACTTTAAATTTAACGTTACGACGGATGTAGCAATTCGGTGAAACCCTTCTGCCTATTTCCTTCAACCTTTTTATCAAGGTATCTCACCTCGTAAGCCGGTGGCCTACAATAGAGGTGCTTCACCTGCCTGCTTCAGACGCCGTTATTTTCTCTTTCTGCTACGTGTCTCCCCTCGTTTCTCCTCACCCTCTACATCTCTTTATTTAAGGTGACCCTCTCTTTATTGTTACATTTTACCGCTTTGCCTGTTTTCTGATCTTCCGCATGTCAATTCAGGGGTTTTACCTCCGTAACGGTAACAACCCTTTCAGCTTTTATCTGCTGTTTTTCTACTAGTAGAAGGGCTCCTCATTTTTTAGTTGTATGAGGAAATTTAGGGATTCTGGTTTGTTGACGTGAAGTCAAGTATTTTTCTCTAGGTATTGTTGTGAAGTCAAGTTTGTTTCTCTTGGTATTTTTCTTCAATCGAAACCCTCTACTGCCGGTCGACAACAATTTGAAGATTTTCGGTCGGATCCTACTTGCAGTGAAACCCTTTTCCTTATTCCCTTCAACCTTTTTACCAAGGTCTCTCACCTCCTACGATGGTGCCCAGCAACAGAGGTGCTTCACCTGCCTGCTACAGACGCCGCTATTTTCTGTTACTGCTACGTGTTTCCCCCCGCTTCTCCTCACCCGCCACACCTGTTTATTTAAGGTGACTCTCTTTATTGTTACATTCTACTGCTTTGCTTTTTTCGTTTCTCCTTTTCCAATTCTACCGCTTTGTTACCTGTTTTCTGAGTCTTCCGTATGTCAATTTAGGAGTTTTACCTCCATAACGGTAACAACCTTTTCAGCTTTTATTAGTTGTATTTATACTTGTAGAAGGTCTCCTCATTTTTTTTAATTGTATGAGGAAATTTCGGGGTTCCGGTTTGTTGACGTGAAGTTAGGGTTTTCTCTGTGTAATTGTTGTGTGTTTTGTCTGTATTACATTGATTCACTCCTTATACTGGTATTATGAAATATGCTTCTTATTAGCTGATGTTCTTCAATAGTATTGTGTTATTTCTCAGGATTTTAATTTTTTTTTACAGTTTTAAGATTTTAATATTGATTATTGTGTTTTTTGGGTTCCTTACCCTGCTTATTCTGTGTGTGCAGGAATTTTGAAAATGGCTCTTCGATTTGAGGTAACTGTTCAGTGAATGTATTTTCCCACCATTTTTTGTTTTATTTTGTATTGACCATAGAAATCTTATAGCTTTGCACTTATGCTTATGCATCAAATACTTGGAAAGTTTAAACGCGGCCGTGCGACGAATCTCACCATGCTTCACTACCTTTGCCAGACCCCTTTATTCATGCCTGTAGGAACACAAGGTGAGATAATGTGTGAAATTGTTAATCGTGGTATTCTGAGCTCTATTTAATGTCTACAAAGATTAAGTTCTATCCGATCAACAAGACTATTTATAATTTTTTATGCTTGAATGTATGATCGAATGTGTTTCAAAATGATACTAGGGGTGCCTTTTTGGTTATAGGAACTGTCAAAGGTTTGACCAAGAACCAGCTTGAGGATATTGGTTGTCAAATTATACTTGGAAACACCTATCATGCTGCTCTGCATCCTACTTTTGAGCTCATTGACGAGTTAGAAGGCCTCAAAAAAAATTCATGAACTGGCCTAGGGCATTGCTTGCTAACTCCGGTGGCTTTCAAATGGTACTCTCTCTCCCTCTCTCTCTCCCTTTCTCAAAGTCTATTTCTTACATCCCTAGGCTCCCTGGTTGTATGACTAAAAATTATTTCGTGGTGCATAAGCTGACCGTGATTATGTTTTCAGGCATCCTTACTGTATTTGTCTGACATAACTGAAAAAGGTGTGACATTTCAGATAACTCCCCTTTCTTTTCTAAGTCAAAGAAGATTAATATTCGAACATGACTGTTGCTCTAGATACTTAGATAAAAGTAGTTCATGACTTTCGCCTACTGAGTCTGTTTTGAATCACACATATAAATTATGCTACTCATGGAAAATCTTTTTGTGGCTGATGAGTAATTTTCCCCCCATAATTTTCTCTGTAGTCGTCAGTGGATGGGAAGCCGATGCTCCTTACTCCTGACGAATCGATACAAATTCAGGTAGTTCCCTTGTTCCATTCTTTCATTGAAATACAGGGCTCATCTATTTCTTTCTTGTTGATTAGAGTTATTGTTCTTTATGGTGTTCATGAAAAAATTTCATTTGCATTTTCCCTTTTTTTCACATACAGAGGTCCTTTGTTATTTAATTATTTGTTATGGCTAATAGTTTATCCGAGTTGTAGAGTGGGTCGAAAAATCATGGCTGCAGTTATATTTCCTTGATAACTGAATCATTGAGGTTGCTGCATCCTTTGCGCTTCTGCTTTTTCAACTAAATGTTACAAAAAAGTTATGGTGAAATAATAATTAAAATTCTCACATATTTTTGCTGTTCTGGCATGTGAGCTTTCACCTGCTCTCAGCTAATTTGACACAAACTCAAGGGTACGAGTTATACTTATGCCCTTTGAATCTAGATATTCTGTTACCGAGGGAACCCATTAAATAACGAATGCCAAAATATACTAATAAATCTTGTAACTCTTATAATCCCTCTGTTTTCTGTACCAGACTATCTGATTTGCATTTTTTTGTTGTTGCTTTGATAATATTAAAACTGCATACTCCCTCCATCCCACTTTGAGTGTCCTATGGCTTTCTTACACTATTCAATAAGGATTTTAAAATTTTAATATCTTTAGTTATGAGTAAAAAATAAAATAAAAAATAGATACTTTAAATTTAATGTCACGATGGATGTAGCAATTCGGTTGGTTCCTACTTGCAGTGAGACCCTTCTCCCTATTCCTTTCAACCTTTTTATCAAGGTATCTCACCTCCTACGCCGGTGGCCTACAATAGAGGTGCTTCACCTGCCTGCTTCAGACGCCGCTATTTTCTCTTTCTGCTACGTGTCTCCCCTTGCTTCTCCTCACCCTCCACATCTCTTTATTTAAGGTGACTCTCTCTTTATTGTTACATTTTACCGCTTTGCCTATTTTCTAATCTTCCGTATGTCAATTTAGGCCTTTTACCTCTGTAACGGTAACAACCCTTTCAGCTTTTATCTGGTATTTTTTTACTTGTGGAAGGGCTCCTCATTTTTTACTTCAATGAGGAAATTTAGGGGTTCCGGTTTGTTGACGTGAAGTCAGGGGTTTTTCTCTTTGTATTGTTGTGTGTTTTATTTGTATTTCTACGCGCCTGCATCTGCTTTGTGCTTATTTGTCTGTGCCTTCGACTTGTTCATCATTTAATCCTTCTCTTCTCTACTTTAATATACTTAGGCTCATTGAAGGGGTAAATTTGGAGCCTTCAATCTGTTGATTATTTTACCGCCTTAGGTTCTTAACCTTTCCGTTTTTGTTTTCTTCATCTCCTTCTGGAGAAAGGGATTGAAGAATGCTTTTAAAGTAGATTTGGAAAATTATTCGTAGCTTGGGAGGTTTTTTTTTTGTGTATTTGAACTTATTTAGTTTCTTTAGTTATATGGGAATCAACAGTATGGGGGATAACATGCTAGAAGCTTTAGCCTTTGTCACTTCTCTTAGAAACTGGTTTAGGCTGAAGTTTGGCTTTAGTAATTTGATAAGCCAGTAAGTAATGTGAATTTGTGTTTTGTTCGCCTTTTGACTGGCTCCTCGGCGTGTAATGGAAGGAATTTTGAATTTACTTTAAAGTTGCATTCTCAAACGTTCTGTTTTGTTTTTTTGGGGTTTCAAACGGATGGAAGGGATACTTCTTGTTCTACTCAGGTCATAGATGGAGATGGAACTTTTAATGATGACGGGGTTGAGTAGTTTATGAAGGAAGTGAAATTAGCAGATCGCGGACTGTCTTATGTCGTTATCTTCATCATGGGTCACCAAAGTAGTGGTGGTATGGATATGATACTTTTAACCATTTAATTTTGTTCTGCACCATTATCACGACTAGGTTGCGATTGCAAATATAATTCTTGATCAAATGATGTTCTGGATTTTGCACTGAATTGTTGAACTATAAACTATTCCCTGTTTGTAGTCACGATATAATAGATAGTTGTATATGTTTCCGTTTGGTAGATATCTCTACCCAGAAGAATGTCCTTTTCCCTCGTATAACTTGACAGAAAATTCAGGTCCACCCACAGCTTCTGCACTGGTAAGTATTTACAAGGAATGTATACTTAAGGTTTACAAAATCGATTGCATGTTTAAACTTTCTCGGATACCTATTGTGGTGCAGCTTTTGCACCATGCAGCAGCCTCTATAAACATAAATCAAAAGATCTGGGATATCTATATCAACAAATTGCTTCCCCTCATTACATCTGAGGACCAGCGTGAAAATTACGCGTGCATTGCAGCTTGTGACTTAACAGTGTTTGCAGGTGATCTCGGATACTGCACAATATAATCACCTTACTCTTTAAATTAGCCATTACTGGAATCAAGTGATGCTGCATTGATATCGATGAAAATTTCCTTACAAACTTCTAAAAAGCTTCATCGAATGTCATTTAATGCTAAATGTTTTTGCTTGCTAGGCACTATCTAGAAGGA
>JAULKK010159727.1:0-16540 GCA_032355705.1 Rubia peregrina | reverse complement strand
TCCTACATTTTTCAGAGCTGTGTCCTATCAAACAGCAATTGGAGCAATAGTATGGCCTCCACTCATACTGGACCTTACACCATCTGTTATCATCTTCTGAGCCAAGTCTTATTCTGTCTGGATGTTTCTGCATTAAATCAAGCTGGACACAGAACCTAATAACAGAAGGTCGAGAGAATTCTTGGGTTGGCTTGTCCTCCAACATAGGCACTCCAAACTGTTCCATAAGGATCTTAGTGGCCTCCTTAGTAAAGTAGAAGGCTGGTGGGTTTAGTATAGAGATCCATACAGGGGCAAAAGGGGCATCTTTTCCTGGGGAAAAAGATGGAGTCCATTTCCGAAATCTGATGATCGTTTCCTGGATCCTAATACTTCCTCTCATCCAACACCGAATAAAATCATCCTCAATAGCAAACCTAATCAGAATATGTCTATTATCCAGAACTCCAACCCTCACATCCCCCTTGAATCCCATATTATAAAGATAGCGGCGGATTGATTCCATACCAGGTATACCGAATCCGAGTTTACCAATTAAGCACAGTTTTAGAGGCTCTGATAGCCTCTGAACATCGCACTCAGAGAAGAGACAGGCTTTTCCTCCTTCGTAGGTGGTCTTGGGGATTGGGATTGGGCAAGAGGAGGCTTTAGGGGGTGGTCTTGCTTGCAAAATGGAGGCATAGGTAGGTGGCGGGCAACCTCCAGCAGGAGGAGCCGCCATTGATATCGGATAATTGAAGCTAATCCGGCGAGATTGGGACCGTTGAGCCCTGTAACGGTTAGAAAAAGGTTTTTGTGTTACTGTAGTTGTGCTCAGTTTTTTAGAGAGACGCGAGAGAATTGGGTTTGTAATGGTTAGAAAAAGGTTTTTGCGTTACTGTAGTTCTGCTCAGTTTTTTAGAGAGACGCGAGAGAATCAGGTTACTTCTCTGATACCCCTTCTCTGTCAGAACACATCTGACCATTCTTGAAAATTCTAAATATTTGTAATTAATGATAACTCTCCTAAAAAATCAGTTTTTAAACAGAAAAAGAGTGGAAAACAATTGAATCAAATCAAATTTATCTTTATTCGAAATTTCAAGTTCTAAACCACTCTAGAAATAATCACATTTTAAATAACTTTTGTTCTTATATATAATCATATTTTAGAATATAATTCCTTCAAATAATTTTTTTTGAATATAATTCCAATTGATTAAATCTGTTTTTCAAAACGAGAATTCAAAAACTAATCGAATTAATCCCATATTTTGAAAATCATACGTAATTAAAATTTGTAGAGATATAATAAAGGAAAAAATCAACCTCAACAACTAACACTTACCTCTGAGATCGTTATTCTCCACCAGCCAGATTGTTGATTACAAATAAATAGTTTATATTCTAAAATATAAACAACACTGACTTCTTTAAATTTATACTAATCATTGTAAAGATTATTGATTAAATTTCATCTCATGAAAATTATAATCCCATAAATTCAAATCACAAGCACGGATTTTACAAACATAATCATGCTTAAATCATACAAACGCATGTATATCATACATGCTTCGATACCACTGTAAGTATTCACCTAATACTGTAAAATCCAGAATCATATGATATATATAATGCATAACTCAAATTACCAAATTATTGACAATGTGATACTTTGCTTGGTGATGTCGATATTAGTCGTACAATGGGTCCGACCTCTGAATGTATCTACAAAAATTTGACTATTGGACAGTTAGTTTACGTGCCAGCTCCGTTCACCTAAAACACTCAGAGAACTATTTCTAGAGTATTCGTTGTTTATGTGAACCTGACCACAGACCTATTTATAGAGACAATAGAAGGAGAATATAATATCACATTCATATCAATAAATGTAACGGTTGTTGGTATTAATATTTCATTCATATCAGTCGCATTAATCATGTATTAATCCTATTGATGGAATATTAAGTCAGTATTAATCGTCCAAATCAATACTGATTGTGAGGAATGGTAACCCTTACCATTTACAATACTCCATCCATATTTATATTGATTATCAAATAATCCATTAAAAAATTGCCAATAAGCCTTTTTGAATTCAATATCCCATTAATCCATTAAATCCCAATAACAAACCCTATTGTGTGTGACCTTTCAGGTTCCTAAACATTTAGCAATAAATATTTACTTATAAATTACATTGGCATTAGTCCAAAACCCAACACCAACAAGGCAGGAAGCTCCATAGTAAGAAGCCAGGGTGTAGCAAACAACATAAATTAAAAGATGACAACGGTGGTGGATTACGATGAGGACGCAACATCTGAAGCTCAAGAAAAAGTAATCATTTCTATACATAGGTCAACAGAGTCGTTATCCAACAATGATTGGAAATTCAAGGCTAGGTATTCACCACCATAGAAGCCTGCTGACAAGAGGTTTCGTTTGGACTAGATAATTACATTTAGCACGGAGGATGCAGTTCCAAATGCCTGAACTCATAGCGACCCAATGGCCATCATCGCTAAAATTGGAAATGCAACGGTTTATAAAAGTATTTGTGGATGACAAAAATGCAGTTGAAATCCTATTTGTTAATTTCTTTGATAGATTAGGGTTTAAGTAGACTGACCTAAAAAGGTCCACATCCTCACTGGTAGGATTTACAGGAAAAACATAGACACCCTTAGGCAACATACTGTTGCCCGTCACCACTTGGGAGAATGATATAAATTGCACCAGCATGTGTGAATTTGTGTTCATGGATTCACCAACCCCATTTAATGCCATCATTGGAAAACCATGGATGAATATAGCAAAGGCGATATGGTCTCTGTATCATTTAGTAATGAAGTTTCTAACTCCATCCGAAATTGCAACAATAAGAATAAACCAACAGATAGCAAGGCAGTGTATGGTCATCGCGATGAAAGAAGGAAAAACTTCGAAGCAAGCAAATATGGTTAGCACTATTTCAGATAATGACTTACTCAGGCATGGGGAGTCAGCAATCAATCTGGGGGAAGAAACTGAATTCAACACTTTGGATGATGAAGACATTTCTAAGTGTATTAAAATAAAGAATAATATTTCACATCCATGGAAAGAAAAGGTCATCCAGATCCTGCAAAGCCATAAGGACACATTCACACGGAATGTACAGAACATGGGAGAAGTTTACCCAGGAATTGCTACCCATTCTTTGAACATCAGAGATTCAGTTAATCTAGTTAAGCGTAAATAACGAAGCTTCGCTAGTGACAGGCAACAAGTAATAAAAAAAATAGGTGAAAGCTTTGCTTCAGGCAGGTATTCTTAAGGAGATAACGTATCCCAAATGGTTGGCGAACCCAGTGATGATTAAAAAAGCTGGCGTAGGATGAAAAATGTGCATAGACTTTACTGATCTAAATAAATCCAAAGGATTGTTACCCTCTACCTAAGAATGACTAGTTGGTTGAAACGATTTCGAGGTACGAAGTTCTAGCTTTTTTGGATGCGCATAAAGGATACCATCAAATCCTAGTGAACCCAGAAGATGATGAGAAGATGGTGATTATAAAAAGCTTTAGGACACTTTGTTATGTGAAAATGCAGTTTGGCCAGAAAAATGTGGGAATGATGTATCAGAGAGTGATCGACAATGCATTTTGCTATCATATAGAACAAAATTTAGAAGCATATGTTGATGACATGGTTATCAATAGTAGAAAGATAGGAAGCTTCGTGAAAGATTTGAAGGAGGCATTGGATACACTAAGTGGGATCAGCATGAAGCTTAATCTTCTAACGTGTATAATTGGAGTAGGTACAGAGAAATTCTTAGGATATAGGGTGTCCACCAGGGGAATCGAGGCTAATCCAGAAAAAATACAGGCTATAATGAACCTCCCTCAACCACGAATAGTCAAGAAAGTGCAAATATTGATGGGATCGTTGGCAGCACTCTGTAGATTTGTTTCGAAGGAAGTTGAGAAAATTTCCCACTCTTTGAAGTCCTCAAGAAAGTAAAAAAGTTTAGCTAGAACGAGGAGAGTCAGAAGGCGTATAACTCCTTGAAGGAGCAACCCCAGGGTTTGCCTACATTGAGTTCACCAATCTGGGAAGAAACCTTGTATTTGTATTTGTCATTTTCAAAGAATGCAGTTAGTTCGGTTCTAGTGTGACAAGAAGTCTAGAAGCGGATACTAGTATACTACGTTAGTAGAATACTACAAAGTGTAGAGAGAGCGTACATGCCAGCCAAGAAGCTATTTCTAGCTTTATTTGACTCAGCAAGAAGGTTGTGAACATATTTCCACAGTCATAGGATAATTTTCTATGCTGATCACCTAGTTAAGAACATCCTCAACAAGCCTGAAGCATATGGTAGAATGACAAAGTTGGCTCTTGAGTTGGGACAATATGAAATCCAATTCCCACCGTGAACTACAATAAAGGCCCATGCTTTAGCAGACTTCATTGCAGGGATGATGGGCGAAGATGAAAAAAGCAAATGCGTAGTAAAATCTTGGAATCAATAAATAAAAATCCAAGTGGGAAGATGTCACATGGAAACTATTCATGGATGGAGCATCCAACAAGGAAGGTGGTGGTGCAGGACTGCTATTGGTCAACCGAGAAGGAGAGAACCACATATATTCACTTTGTTTCTACTTTCCACTGACCAACAACGAAGTGGAATAGGAAGCTTTAATATGTGTCTTAGATATTGCAATAAAAATAAAGGTCAAAAGCATTAATTCCTTTAGTTATTCGCAGATAGTGGTTCAGCAAGTGCGATGATACAACGAGGTTCGGGAAGAGCAGCTAATAAAGTATTTTGGAAAAGTTTGTCAGCTCATAACCTAGCTTGAATACTTTGATGTTCAACATGTACCAACAGGTAAGAACACAAAAGAAGATGGCTTAAACAAGCTAGCAACAATTGAAATTGATTCATTGCTCGACCACAAAGATGCTAAGATAGAAGTCATAGCAATCAGAAGTACGGTAGCTACAACCATGTCAACTGCACTGACAAAAGAAGTAATTTGGATAACACCACTAATAGAATTCTTTGAGAAAGGAAAGTTTCCAGAAGATAAGTTGCAAGCAAAAAAATTGGAGTTGCGATCTCATAACTCTGTCTATGAAGAGGGAACCTTGTACAAAAAAGGTTTCTTGGCTCCATGGATAAAGTTTATAGGACTATCTCAAGTAAGGAAAGTCTAGAGATAAGTGCATGAAGAATTGAGTGGAACGCATCAAGGCTCTAGAACGATCGGAAAGAAGATAATTCTAGCAGGGTACTATTGGAAAAGTATATTCAATGGTGCATACAACTTCGTTCTCAAATGTAACAGTTTCCAGATCAATGCTCTGATATCACACAAACCACAGGCTGTTCTAACAGGAATATATGGAACTTGACCATTCGATAAGTGGGGAATTGATCTTGTAAGACCTTTTCCAAAGGGTACTGGCAATGATAGATTCTTAATATTCACTCTCAACTAATTTACCAAATGGGTGGAAGTCAAGCCTCTAGGAGGAGTGACAACATAAGTAATAAGGAAATTCTTCTGGCACAACATAGTTTGTCACTTCAGAGTGCCACAAACTATTGTCATGTACAATGGCACACAATTCACTAGCGGCGTCTTCACCGAATAGTGCTCGAAGTTAGGGATTACACAGAAGTTCACCTCTGTAGCTAATCCTCAAGACAATGGACAAGTAGAAGTCACCAACATGACTATAGTTCAGGGTATACAAAAAATATTGGAATGGAAGCGAACTAGCTGGGTGGATGAAATACCCAATACCCTGTGATCATATAGAACAACTTTTTGACAACCAAAATGAGAAGCACCATATATCCTAGTATATCAAGGACTAAGATAGATGTCCACTTGGGAACATTGACCCTAGAGGATAACATTGATAAGGCCGGGTATAACATTTATAAGTCTAAGCCTGAATCCTGTAATTCCTCTCTCGCATGCAATGGTATAATTCCACATGATGAGTTTGGTCAATTTGAGGAATATTGCAAGAGTGATAATGATGAGAGTCTTGTTATAATTGATAATGGAAAACATGTTTCAAGCTTTGATTATGATGAGAATATTGATGACACCTATGCCTAGCATGATTTTAATGATAATTTTCCTATTGCGGATTGTTTTTCTATAGACACTAACATGCAGCGGGTGGTGGAGTGTGGAAAGGAATTGAAACCACCTAGACCACCTTCTAAACCCAAGAAAAGGTTAAGGAGTTGGTATCAGTTAAGGATGAACATGAACCCACAATTGTTGGGAAGGAGCAAGAAGGTAAGAATGATGCTTTGTAGTGACCTCTCCACAAAGACGTCATCGTGGGAGGAGTCTCGGATGGCGACTCTGGAGACCCAATGATAGGTTTGTTCTAATTCAAATGCTAAAAAATAAGTCGTGAGGACGACAACAAAAATACGGTGTTCTTCTTTATTTTGGTGATTTTAGTAGTTGATTGTCCTCATGTTTTCATGTGTCGCAAAGGTTTTTTTAGAATTAATCTAGTTGTTTTAATATAAGATTGAATCTTGTGGTTTAGGTTAGAGAAAATAGGATTTTGGTTAAAGTGTTAGAAAAAATGAAGATGCGAGGGAGCACAGTCCATGTAAGGATCTTGTAGGAAGAACTAACACGTGGCCTTCACATGGCTCAGTATCGCCATGCCTCTTGCCAGCTAGAAAACACTGTAGTCAAGTAAAAATAAAATTTCCTAAATAAGCATTTTTGCGCCATTAATTCCGCATCTTTCTTCTTCCCCAAATTGATTAGTTCCAGTGGTACTACACCAAGCATTTACACCTTTTTTAGCATGAATTAATAAAGCTTTTAATCCAATTTTTTTCCATCCCCCCCAAACCATACTACCATCTTTTTAAACAGCCCACTTGTGGAACATCATTGATTCTCTGAATAAAAATTTAGAGTACCTTTTCCCATCAATGTAGATCACTCAAACTACTTCAAAAACATCCACCCTCATTTCACAATATGAAGAATTTGAATTTGGGAATTTTCTCTTAAGGGAGAGCACTCTTTACCTTTTCTTGTGTGTTCTATATCTTCAAGCCACCAAATTTGGGTAATTCTTTGAACTTTGTGTTTACTTTCTTTCAATGGCATGATTGTGTTATATGGGGGGAACTTGAAATTTGAATTTTTTTGAATGTTTTGTGGGAGGATGTGGGTTACGTGCATGATCTTAGATTGAACTAAGTGTTGGGGAAGATTATAATTCTTTGAGATGACATGATCTGCTATGTGTTGGGTGTTTATGAAAAATGATTCTTGCTATGTGATTTTAATTTCATGAACCTTGTGTATTTTTTCCATTACCATTTCCTCATGTGTTATGATAAAATGAGTCCTAAGAGAATTAGACAGGAGAAAGGAACTACTTCTCGAGTTGATAAGGGGAAGGGTTCGGCCAAAATTAGGAGACAAGAGCCAAAAAGACCTGTGGCTCCTACCCCACCATTGTTGAAGACTTCATGGGGGTTGACTAACCTTTATAGGGGTGCGGCTCGGAAGTGAAAGTATCTAAATAGGACAAAGAGGAAAATCTCGGGGACTAGGTTCACGTTCAAAGACACAATTGTTGCACTAGGCCTACTCGAACCCGTCACTTACTTTCTAGGTCGGATAGGACTAGTAGGTTTCGTCGACATGCACTCCCAGATTCGTTGGACTTTAGAATTATTGGAAAATGTGGAGCAAACATCGGAAAGTGATGGAATGAGGACCATCACATTCCCCTTGGATGACAAGGAGTATTCAATGACTCAAAGGGATGTCGCAAGAGCATTTCGGTGGAAGTATGAGAAGGAAGTTTTGAAGACACATCGACAAGGTCTTACATTTTTTGACAAGCTTTTCAAGGAACTTGGTTGGTGTGGATAGGAACCACTTGGGAAAGAGTACCGCAGTAGTCCACCCATTTTTGCAGTATGTTCGCCGATTCCTATCCATGAGAGCTCCATGTCATGGAGAGATCTTGCAATGCCCCAATAGAGACATGCAGTTTCTTTGGTCTATGAATCCAGAAAGGAACTTCTATCTTAACTTGGTGGAGATAGTTATGGAAGAATGTATATACAAGGGAAAGAAGAGATCTGGAAAGAAATCAATGGAAGGAATGGTCAGCCTTCTTGCACAGTATCCAGAACATGAGGCACCTTCTCGCTTTACTTTGGAAAATTTGGGTCATTCGGGGATGAAGTAGACTATGGACAGGTTAATGAGAGCTTATATGATCGCCACCATCACTACGGAGGATTGTTTTGTTTGGATATATTGTGGTGAAACCATGTGAAACTTCATGGTTCTTCCTCAACCCGAGCACACAAAAATCATTCATGATACTGCATTGGAGGATCTCTTCATAGCATCATCAAATTTGTTCAAAGTCCTTACCTTAGTTAGGGTTTTTTGCTCTTCTCTTACTGTGTTGAATCCAAAATGAATGTTAGTTTGGGGCTATATTAGTATGAGAAGGCTGGTTTACATTGGTATTTATTGGTTTTCTAATAATTTTTTATTGGGAGGTTTTGGTGTGACGTCATGGTTGGGAATGACAAGGGGGTGAGTGGTGGGCTATTTATATACCTATCATGAAATGGTGTCATTTAAACAGATGTGTGACATCGCAGTTTCTGTTTCTTAGAAAGACAAAAATAGAAAATAAAGTGCGATGTTGTACATATTTTGGGCCACATATATGATTGACCCCAAATATTATGCAGACGGGCCTAGACCAAAGGGAATCGAATTGAGATTATCCAAAGTTGTGAACAAAATTGATATCCTCGAGGGACAGCTGATGCATAAGCAAATTTGCATGTAATGATGATTGGCCAAAATTGGACAAGCGGTCCAAACTAAAAATATCTTCGGGTCCGATTAGTTGTTGATTGAAACCACAAATTCCTTATGTCACAATAACATGTCGATGTTACCAAAAATATTTTGAAATTGTGGCAACGTCACAAATTGGATTATGAGCCGATCACCCCAAAATCAAGAAATCTAGACCCAAACAATTTAATAACAGAAATGAATTAATATGGGAATATGTTTGATACTAAATAAATAATAAATGTATTGGAGAAAAACTTTTGGATTTGGCTACGTACGGTCTACAATAACCCTCACTCATGTATAATAAGGTTGATAATTCGCCAGTTCATAGTGTAAACCCAATGTAATCTTTATGTCTGGTATGTTTTGGCACCAAATGAAATTGGCTATGAATAGCCTTCAACTTTATTAATCGTCGAATATGTGATTTTCAAACCTTCACTTGTATAATAAGGTTGACTATTCGTGGGTTTATAAAGAAAACCCTATATTTTTCAGAACTGGTATCTTCTGGCCTCGAATCAGATAGACTATTTGTGGCTTTGAACAATATTAACCACTTGGATGTGTGATCGTCAAACTCTCACTCGTGTAATACTGTTAACTATCAGTGGGTTCATAATGTTAATATTATGTAATTGTTGAAGCTGGTATCTTTTTGCCTCGAATGAGATTGGCTATGTCAAGCATTGAACAATCTTAACTTCTGGGGATGGGCATTGTTTGAACCCTAACTCATGTGATATGGTTGGATATTTGTGGGCTTCATTGGAAAACCCTATGCAAATGTTATAACTAATATCTTGTGCCATAAAATTACATCGGCTATGACTGGCAATAATAAAAATTAACCATCAAAATGGAAATTGTGAAACCCTCACTTGTGTAATAAGGCTGACTATCCATGGGATTATAATGAAAACTGTATCTAATTGTTATAGCTACTTAATTCTTTGGGCCTCGAATGAGATCAACTATGTTTCACATTGAACTAGTTGAACCACTGCAATTGGTAATGTTAGAATGCTTTCACTCACACCATGTGGGTTGTTAATGTTCGAACACGTGACCAATAGATTACATATTTTTTGGCCACGAGACAGATTAAGAAGACATGATGAAAATCCTACCATGTGACATCGCATTAGATGTCTTGCTTATCAAGGATAGGCAAAATGGTTCGTGACGTTGTATATTCATGTAGAATATGCCATTTGGTCCATACATAAGCCCATTATATCCCACTGAACCCATGCCATTACTGGGATCATGAAATACATCTTCTAACCCGACTATCAATCAACACATGTGCAACGTTGGACATTCATATGAGATGGACCTGTTGGGCAGATTTTGACCCATGACTAAACCTAAAAAACATAATACTAACATGTCACATATCAATTGCAACGTCACATCTTTGTAAGAAGAATGGATTTATGCCCCATACTTAGGGGAAAAAATACCAAAAACTTTTGAAAATGCATTTAATGATAAAAAAGGTGCCATCCTCCTACAAAGACCCATATTTCATCATCACCATTTCCTTTCTTCTCATAATAATCAACCAACAAAAACACCCAAATCCATCCCCATTATAGAAGTCAAATGGAGAAACAAAGGGAAAAGGAAGATGTTCCCACGGGAGGTCCATCTTTCTAATTTGACTTGATGATGTTATTAATGGTACCCCCATTGGGACTGATTATTGAATGAGTGTTTATTATTACTATGTGATAGATATTTCATCAATTTAGTTATAGATTGTGGACTACACGTTTATGGTTGTATGGTTACATTAAAGATGTAAAATTTTCAAGTGTTTTGTGTGTACCACATGTAGAAGATTGCTAATGGTGGTTATTTGATATGGAAAAAACATGAAATGTTTCACTTTCATAATTTTCTTGATGCAAAGTTGAATTTAAGGAGATATTTATTTTGTGTATCACAGAATGCATGCCTTGTTTGCAGCGGTGTGGTACCTAGATCTTATATTATATCTGGTGTATACCAAGCCCATGATTAAGAAGTTGTTGGCTTCTAGGCCCAACCCAAGGCTCACCCGCAAACTGAGAAAGGAAGAGTCATGTTCAAGATGACTCAGCCACGAATCGAGAAAGGAGGAGTCACGTGTAAGACTCAGCCACAAACAAAAAATATAGCCACAACGATGCAACCCATGATCTGAAACCCTAGCAACGCAGAGCCATGGTTATCGTCTACTATAAATACAAGAAGAGCAACGCTTACTCAGGTAAGTGACACTAAATTGAAAAATACAAATTCTCTTAAGGAAGGGACTAACTTAATCGTCAGAGCTTTTTCCTCGGAATCATTTGCGAGACCTATTTTGCAGGTTCCTGCTTATTGTATGGTGAGTACCAACTATCTTTCCTGATCGGGAATAGAACATCATTGGCACCGACTGTGGGGATGATTTTTCCCCCTTTTTTGAAGTTATTTATTCCATTCAGGATAACCATTGTATTCACTAGATGGGAGAGAAACTAGAACCATCATACACAAGAATGAACAACTGGGCGTGACCAAAATATTCATCCCAATCAAGATCAAGAATACATTTCTAGTAGAGAACGGGAGCAAAGCAAAGATGATAAGGATAGTGACGATGAAGAAACTAAATCTCACAATGAAAATCAAGAAAATGAGAGGAGAGCCTTTGCAGCTTTCTTAGAAGTGAATAGGGAGCACCTGTATAACCTGTTCCTAGCCACTATCAAGCCAAAATCCCCAAAAAGAAATCAGAGCCTTAATTGTGAATAAGAGCTAAGGGATATAGTGTAAGGTGATGATACAGACCAGTCACCATTAGCACCGTATGTTCGCAATTTCAAAATGAAACAAAATTTCAACCTACTGCTACATGTGAAAATCTACGATGGGACAACAGGCCCAAGAAATTTTTGCATTAACATCGCAACTGTGTATGATTTTGCGATGCAGAAATTGAACTAGTCTTCAAAACTTACCCTACTTTCTTATCTGGAACAAAGATTACATGGTATGATGACGTACCAAGTGGAAGTATTCGGTCATGGGCACAGCTATCAGATTTTCTTTTACGACACTTCTATCAGAAGCAGAAATTTACTTGGAAAATAATTGACCTAAAGAACATCGCCCAACAAAGTTATAAAAGCCTCGCAAATTACCACAATAGGTTTATTACTGAAAGTTTGCAAGTTCGCGATCTATCATTCCAATCGTCAATAGGCGCATTCACGGATGACATGCAACTAAGATAGTTCTACAAAGAACTCACAAAAATCATGCATGAGAACCCAAGAGAATTGTAGAAAGTCATTGAAAAATATGTGCAGACTGAAGAAGCAAACAACCGCAAGATAGAGCGCGAGCGAGGTGAAAAAAGGAAAATAAAAGAGAATTTGCAAAATGGTTATTTGAGCCAATACAGAAAGGAAGATGGTGGAAATCGGTACAACGAAGCCAACAAAGAGAGGAACCCCATAGCAAAAACCAAGGCGCGGCGAGTACGCAGAGCAAGAATCAGAAAATGATAGCGATAGTGGAATATGAAGAGGACCTGGCAAACGATGTTGCAGAGAAAGTAATCTTATCGATTCATGGATCAACCGAACCTCTGGCTAACAACGTTTGGAAAGTTAAGGCTAGATACTCCCCACAAAAAGAACCTACTGATAAAGAATACGCTGCAATGAGACGATAATGTTTAGCGAAGAGGATGCGATTCCCAACACTTTGCCTCATCATGGCTCGATGGTCATTATTGCAAAATTTGGAAATTCCGTAGTTTATAGGTATTTGTGGATGACGGGATCGTAGTTGAAATTATATTAATTAATTGCTTTGATAGATTGGAATTCAAGCGAACTGATTTAAAGAAGTCTATGTCCTCTCTCGTAGGCTTCACCGGACGAATGGAGACACCTTTGGGTAACATACAGCTGCATGTAAGCATAGGTGAGAATGACAAATATTACACCATTATGTACGACTTTGTTATCATGGGCGCACAAAGCCCATTCAACACCATTATTGGTAGACCTTGAATGAATACAGGGAAAGCGATATGGTTCCCATATCACTTAGTAATGAAATTCCCAACTCCAGAAGGAATTGCAACGATATGGGGAAATCATCAAACGGCTAGGCAATGCATGCTCATTGCAATGAGAGGTGGAAGAAATATTGAACAAAGAAAAATGGTAAGCACCATCTCGGATAATGGCTTACTCGAGTAAGAAGAACCTCAAGTGGACCTGGGAGAGGAAACAAAAATTGTTAATATGAACGAAGTGGACACCTCTAAATGTGTCAAGATAGGGAAAAATCATCCTACGAAAGTGAACGAAAAAGTGACGGAAATCCTCTAAAGTCACAAAGATAAATTTGCATGGACTATACAGAACTAAGGAGGAGTCAACCCAGACATATCCACCTACTCACTAAATATTAATGATTTGTCAAGCAAGTTAAGCAAAAGCAATGAAGCTTTTCTAGTGATAGACCAAAAGAGATCGAAGAAGAGGTTAGAGCACTAGTTCATACTGGTATCATAAAGGAAGTAATTTATCCAAAGTGTTTGGCAAATCCAGTGTGGTAAAGATGGCAGATCCAGAATGGAGAATGTGCATAGATTTCACTGATCTAAACATAGTGTTTTAAAATGATTGCTATCCATTACCTTATATTCACCAGTTGGTGGAAGGAATACCAGGATATAAAGTCCTACCATTCTTGGATACATACAAAGGATACCATCAATTATTGATGAATCCAAAAGATGTGGAAAAAATGACTTTCATAACAAGCTTTTGAGTGTTTTGCTACGCGAAGATGTCATTCGGCCTAAAGAATGCCGGTGTGACATATCTAGTAGAAGCATATGTTGATGACATGGTGATCAAAAGAAAAAAAGAGTGCCAGTTTGAATAAGACTTAAAAGAAATCTTGGATGCACTAAGTGCGATTGGCATAATAGTGAACCCTAAGAAGTTTAAAATTGGAGTGTGCTCATGAAATTATTTTGGGGTATAAAGTATCCTTGAAAGGAATTGAAGCTAGTCCAAAGAAGATACTAGCAATAGTTAATCTTCCTGAACCGCGAACAGTCAAAGAAATACAAGTGTTGATGGGATCATAAGCATCACTTAGCAGGTTCATCTCCAAAGCTGCAGAGAAGCATTTCCTAGTGTTCGACATCCTTAAAAGGGTCAAGAAGTTTAGCTCGGATGAAGACAGTCACAAAGCAAATGAGTTGTCAAAAGAATAGCTTAAAAAATTGCCAACACGGAAGTCACCATAACTAGGAGAAAATCTATACATGTACTTGGAAATTTCAAGCAAAACAGTGAGTTTGATCTTGGTACGCCAAGAAGGGAAAAGGCATGGCACAGTATACTATATCGGTAGGATGCTGAAAAATGCAAAAATAGCGTACTTACTTATTCAATGGTTAACCCTTACATTAGTTTTCAGCAAGGAGATTGCGAAGCTATTTTAAAAGTCATAACATAGTTTTTTATACTGACTACCCAATGAAAACTATTTAAGCAAGCCATAATCGTCAAGCATAATGACTAAATGGGCTCATAAATTAGGACAGTATGAGATCTAGTTTCAGCCGCGAACTGCAATAAAGGCACAAGATTTAGCAAATTTCATTGCAAAAATTATGAGGTCTGATGCACAAGAGGAAAGTATAGCAGAAAAAATTGGAAAAGAAAAAGGGAAATCAAAGTGGACAGACATTGCATGGAAATTTCCATTGATGAGATGTCTAGCAAGATTGTTGTGCAAGATTGCTACTAGTAAATCCAGATGAAGTAGAACACAGATACTCAATCTGTTTGGATTTCCCACTCACCAACAATGAAGCCGAATATGAATCACAAATACGCGGGTTAGACCTTACAATCAAGATTAAGGTCAAGAGCATTAAGTTCTCTATTGGTTCACAGATAGCATTCCCGCACGTGCATGGAGATTATGAGGTGTGAGAGGAGCAATTGATAAAGTATTTAAGAAGAATTCACCAGCTCATAGGCTAAATTGAATACTTTGACATCCAACACTTACCAAGGAGTGAAAACACCAAAGCAGGCGCCTTAAGTAAGTTGGAGACAGTTGGTTTCGATTCTTTGGTAGGGAAGAACGATGTGAATGTAAAAGTCATACCAGTTAGAAGTACGGTCACAACTACTATGTCAACGGTCCAGACATAAGAGACAAACTGGATGGCACAAGTAAATGACTAAATAAAAGTGAGAAAATTTCCAGAAGATAAGATACATGCCAGAATGTTGGAATTACGATCTCACAACTATGTTTATGAGGGGGGATTCTTATACAAAAAATGTTTCCTATCTCCATGGATAAAGTTTGTGGCACCATCCCTAGTAAGAGAAATCATGAAATAATTCAATCGGGATACTATTGGACGACGATATTCGACAATGTGCCCAACTTCATGGTAAAGTGAAAAAGCTGCCAGATTAATGCATCGATTTCGCATAAGCCATAGGCAACTCTAACAAGGATATATGGAGCCCTTTCATTTGACTAATGGGGAATCAATTTAGTTAGACCTCTCCTTAAAGGAGCTGGAAATATAAAATTTCTAATCATAGCATTTAGCTGGTTCACAAATTGTGTAGATGCTAAGCTATAAGGAAGAGTTATGGAAGAAATTTTTGATAAGAGGTCAAAAACATCATTTATTATATTTTTCTTATTTTAGTATTTTTAGGAGTTTAACACTTTACTCTTTTTCCCATTGGATTTTTTAACACTTTACTCTTATTCTCCCATTTTTATGCTTTCTCTCTCCTCTTATTTCTTCTCCAGCGTAACTACCTTCTTCTTCTCTATCCTCTCCATTTCTCGTCCATCTTCCATCAATTCGACTGCTTTTTTCTCCATTTTCTTCCATATTTCTTGCGCAGGGAAGAACGCGGGGACTAGATGAACGTAAACGGTGATTTGCGATGAACTCAAAGAAGATGCGCTTCATTTCTCTGGCAAAAATTTTGGTTTTAGCTTTTGTTTCCGGTGGCCGGATACAATACGACCTTTGTTTCGTGTTTATCTTCGAAGGTAATGTCTTTACTAAGATTTTTATGCGTTTTTTTTGTTTTTTTTTTCAATTTTTGTCTTTCTTTGTTTCATGTGATATTCTAGGGTTTGTGTAGGTTATAGTGAGTCATATTTTGGATTATTTTTTGCGTGTTGTTGTTGCTATTTGTTAGATGTCTAAGAAGACTTGTCTCACTGCTATTGCTGTTTGTTAGATGTATGAGAAGACTTGCCTCACTGCTGCTGCAATCGAGAAGGAAGGAGGATTCGTAAATTTTCAGCAGTGATGTTTTAGATACGGTTATTCATATTTCTCATTTTCAGCTTGATGTTTCATGTTTTAGACTTTAAGTGTTGTTATCTGTGTTGGTGTGATGTTTTAATTTCAACGTTTGATGATTGTTGTGTTTAGTGCTTTAAGTGTGCAATTGATGTTTATTTTTTTTATTGTGTGTGATATGTTAGGATTTTGTTACGATTTGTGGTAATTTTTGTGTTATTTTTGTTGTTTCTTATATGTGTAAGAATGCTTGTCCATTGTTGCCACAATCGAGAGGGAAAGAGGATTTGTAATTTTTTTG
>JAULKK010159620.1:0-16542 GCA_032355705.1 Rubia peregrina | reverse complement strand
GTGAATCCAAAATGTCCTAAAATAACCGTATAAAATGGATGTATCAAGCATTAAAAGATTGGAGAAGATTAGAATCTCAAAAAATAGCTTTCAAATCATGAATACAAATTTAAATTCCCAAGCTAAATAACTACTCCCTAGACATTGAACCCAATCTTTCCATTGGATTCAATACCCTTGGGCAAACAATGGAAGATAAAACTCAGAGAGAAGGGTTATTCCCTTTCTCTCTCTACCTACTCTTAGGAAAAACTAGGAGAATGAAAATAAACCAAAGTTAAACCATAGTAAAGATTGGTCCATTTATATAGTAGATAGGAATTGGGGTTTAAACAGGCCAAAAAAGGGAAAGAAAATCCCCGTGCAATAGCACATGACCCGCATGGCATGACCCGTACAATAGTCCACGGACCGCCGACTAGCTGTGTGTTCCCAGTATTCTGAGCTCACAACCCGTGCATTTCCTCATGGGCTTGTTTCCACCTATTGAGTAGCATTACCCGTGCAATACCTTGCGGGCCACTAGCTGGGAATTGATTTCCAAGAAACTGATGGTGCGGTCGTGCAAAAGGCCATGGGACATTGACTGGGCTTAAGACCTTCATCTTCAAAGGGCACTGGGTGTGAAATATGGCAAGAACCGTGCTGCATACTTATCCGCACGAGGGGTTTGCATTGCATGAGCCGTACAGTTACCAGCAACCCATGACTTTAGTTGGAACCATCCAATTGGTTGGCACGACCTGTGCAATACAACATTGCTGTGCCAGCCATTAGCTTGTTTGATCTTCAACTCATTTCTCTTCTTGGCGTGATTCCATCTATTACCACATTTTAACACATGGCCTTCTATCTACTACTATCATTGTGAATAAGCTTCTACTAACTACTACAATCCTTATAAATTCTATGTCGAGGTGCTTACCAGTGATCTAAAAATAAGGTCACAAAATAGAATCTAGATGCTAGTAAGGACATAACATCCATTAGGTCCCAATAAGTCTAAAAAACTAAGGATTTAGACATGAAAATCAACAATGGCTATCTAAACCCTTTGTAATGTAGACCAATTAAACCTAACAATTAACAAACCAAAACATACTAACAAATGTGTTAAATGCATTTGTAAACACATACTTTTAGGTGCATATCAACCATTCTGACCCTAAACACGTGTTAAAAAAATGAGGACTTGGACTTGAATAAAAAAAACTGATGTACGAGGAGAATCCCGTTAACATACTGGATTGGAAAATCAAAACCTTGAGTACTAGAGAGATCCCTATGGTTTTGCTGTTGTGGAGAAACCATAAAGCTGCAACTTGGGAACTAGAAGATGACATGAGGGATAAGTACCTGGAATGGTTCACAAAATAGATGTGAATTCCGGGGATGAAATTCATTAGGGGGTAGACTGTGAACTCCTGACCTTAATGAATTCGGTAATAGTTAAGATTTAACCAGAAACCATATCTATTTATTTACCTTCTTCGACTGCTTCCGGCTATAATTTTAAACTCAACCCTACAAGAAATTTTAATATAAAATTAAATTAAAAATGAAATAAATAAATAGATAATAATATAATTAATAATAATAATAAAAGAATGTAAAATGTTGGCTTTATTCAAGTGTTCGTTCATCATCTTAGCACGAATTAAATTATAATTAACTATCGCATGCTATTTTATACCTGTTAAATTTAGATGTTATTTTAGAATTTTATATATTGCATGAAATTTTTAATAATATTATGTTATTTTCATGTCTATTATTTGGTTTCATTATAATTAAGAACGGTGTGTACTTCATCACACTATGCTTCATTATTGTGATAATATGTTAATTTAATTACCCTGATATTATATGTGGATGACCAGCTAATACTTTATATTACCGTGTTAAACTTGGATTATGTGCTACCTAATTTCTTGTATGTGTTTTTCAGGCTCCCCGACTAGATTGTAGTTTGCTTGAAATCGATGGGAAACGGTATAGACCGGACCGTCCTATGAGATCAGCTAAACGTGTAGTTTCTATATGTTATCATAACCATATGGATTTCTGATGCGAGCTCATAATTGAACATATTGGGCATGGTTGGCGAGTATGGATTTCTAAGCCATGATAGCCTCTGGGCACAACTGAAGGGTTATGCCCTGATGTCAGCCACAGTGGCCAAATAGGAACTTGACTACGTCTTAGCATAACCAACCCTTATCCTTTTACTATGTGCTAGGATTTATGTGCATATTTTCATTATGTGATCACTAAATTAAACATGGTAAATATTGGCAATGGAACCTCACTAAGAAAGTAGTTTACCCTAGTTTAGACAACTCTCACAGGTGTAGCTGATCCATTAGAGTAAAGTACAATGTTGCCTTTACTTCTTTTGTGGAAGGATCTTAGAAGAACCTTTAGAATCTTTTTCGTTTAGGTTTTGTTATAATAATGTAAAACATTTAACGTAAAACTGATTCTTACAGGATCTTTTAGAACTTTTGTTTGTATACTTGTATAAATACTTTCCCAGAAATAGTAAGTTAGGTTTTGTATTTCTAAATTGCTTCTGCATAAACTGCATTTGCTCATTATTGCATATAAGTAATTCAACCTGTTGGATTCTTGGCAACACGCCCAACTTCGACCTGATACTTGCGTTGAGCACGTTGGTCATAATTATAGGGGTGTTACAATTATGAAGCCTTATTTAATTAATTTCATTTTTTCCCTCATTGTTTTGGAATTTGATTAAGTTTCTATTCTTCTGAACTAAATGTTTCTTCTTCTTCTTTAATCCTCCCATCTACCTCTCTCCACATTTACTTATTCCAAAACCTTCACTCCTCATTACAAAACCTTGGGACCTTCTCCCATGTCTCTTCCTCAACCAAACCCTAGCTAAAGAAGAATCGTTTGATCAGCCTAAAAATCATTTCAGTTAATTTTTAGCTATATAGTGAGGAGTATTTTACCAATAAAGGGTTTTTTTGTTCATATTGAAGAGTACTATAGAAATAAAGGGTTGAGTAGTGTGTGGTGAATTTGGAAGTTGAAATCCTTTTCCTATAAAACCTTTTTAGTTGTAGGAAAAATATTATTTCTGAAAGAATTGAGATTGAATCTCAAGCAGAGAGCCACGAGATAATATGTTTTCAAGGTTCAATGGTCAAGATTTCAGCCATCAAAGGATACTAAACTTCTGAAAATCTAAAACAATAACCAAAAGAGAAACTTCTTGATCAAGTGGCACCCTCACAGCTAGCCACATAAGTTTTCCAAAACCTGACACATCAGCTAGCCATATCATCTTTCACAATGGGTGATCTGATAATTATGGTTCCTCATTTTATTTATTTTATTTATTCCATCACTGCTTTTAAAATTGATTCTATTTTTGTTTACCTGAACCGAATGTCTCTTCTTCTTTAAGAAGCCTGCACATATGTAAACTAGCCACACAATTAAACACAACATTACAAAGTGAACAAAAGACATAGAACAACATGAAAAATAATGAAGAAATCCATTCATTAAAACACACTATTTCGTGTCAACAAACTACTTATTTAAATATTCTAGGAAGAGTCGACAGACTCTTCTCTAATAGTTTCCCTCGTAGTTTATATTTCTACTACGGTTGCTTATGGACCCCTCCACAAGGATATATCAGTGTTCTAGAATGAGGGTCTCTTTCCGAGAGCTCGAATGCAGTCCCGTATCCTTTGCATTACTCTTCCTACGACCTCAGGATCTAGAGCTAGTTGTGCTCCCATATTAGATTGAGAAAATTCTCTTGTTGGAGCCTATGAAGCTTTTGATAAGAGGGGTAGTCTTGTTTGTAAACATAGAAATTTTGGTGGAACCCGCCCAACCCAACTAATAAGAGTTTAACATGAAAGATACATCTTTTTTTGTTTTAGCAGGGTACTCCGAGTAGCGGGTATCCTTTAGTACCTCAACCCACCTACTAAGATCTTGTATGGATATGCAGGAAGGGGTGCTTATAGGTTTGTGTAAGGGTTGTGTTTGTTCGTGAGAGTGGATTCCTCGTCAAGTTTTGGGGGTGGACACACTTGCGTAAAATTGGGTTACGACTACAAGGGAAAACATAAAAAGAAACTATACCAGACTAGGGATGGACATAAACTCATAAGCTATAGAAGGTAGGGATAATTGTCCAAGTTTCATTGTGAAAGAAAAAATTCTCCAGCAGTAGGCGGGTTGCTTCCTTTGTCGTAGTTGGGGAGATCTTGGTTAGGAGACCTTATGAAAAGTTGCTAAAATAAAGAGAGGGAGGATATACATGTCTAGTATAATTCCAAAGAAAGACTGTTGTAGGAAGCGAGTGGAGACTTTTTTTGGAAGATGGACATCTCTTTCGGTTTGAAAGACGTGGTTTAAGTAGGTCTCCAGATAAGGGCTCTACTAGCTCAGATAGCTAGTAAGCAGTTCTCTCGGGTGGGCATCTCCTGCAATGTAAGCACCATTATTCGCGACCACCCAAAAAACCAAATATTTGAGAGTCTAGCATTAAAATACAAGTATAAGGGGTGGTCTAATTCCAAGGCCAACGATGTAAGCTCGGAATAGAGCCGTATAAGACCGAAGTCTCATGTACGATTCTTTGAGAAGAGAGTTTCTACCTATTGGAGCTTTGACCAACCACCGCCGGTCAAATATGCTTTGGTTCCACCCCTTACTCTACCATTATTATAGGTGTTTGGGGTTCAAAACAAAGAAAGGACAAGGCAACATATTAGTTTTTCCTTTATACTTTACTTGGATTTATTTTTATTCTATTAGCTATTCAGTTCATTCTTCTCCAAAAAAGAAAATCCGATTTACAAATATCATTAACCACATAATTTAGTGAGCGGTGCAAAATATTTCTATGAATTTCCTTTTTTGCCTCTTTTACTGACATAGTGCCTATGGTGCCAGTTAATAATTTGTTACCCAAATTTAGAGGAACCTACATCAGGATATGTATTCTTGACAGGAATTCTTTTATAACTGAGAACCCGCAGCTTTTTTGAAATTTTCAATACCCATGTTTCCCTAAGAGACACTTTGTTCCACTCCTTTCATTTATACTTCATACAAGATTTCAATAATATATAGTTCTTCTGTTTCACACTATGTAAAGTGGAGGTGCTGTTTTTATTGCTTATTCTAAAAGATGATCTATCTCCTGTGTTCTATTCCGCCTTTTCTTAATCCAAAACCTTCACTCCTTATTCCAAAACATTAGGAACTTCTCCCAGTCACTTCCTCAACCAAATCCTAACTATAGAAAAATCATTTTGATAATCCAGAAAAATCCTTTCAGTTAATTTTGAGCCATATGGTGTTTGAAACTTCCTATTGTACATGAATATGTTTGAAACCCAATCTTGGGATTTTCATGTTTTTTACTTTTTTTGACTTGGGGTTTTTGAATTATTGATTTGGTTCAGATTGAGGAGTATTATAACAGTAAAGGATTGAGTATTGTGTGGTGGATTTTTAAATAGAACTCATTTTCCCATAAAACCTTTTTAGTTGCAAGGGAAATATTATTCTGAAGAAGTTGAGATTAAATATCAAGGAGGGAGCCACCAGATACAATGTTTTCTAACTTCAATGATCAAGGTTGCATCCGTCAAATTATACTAAGCCTTTGAAGGTATATAACTGTAACCAAAAATGAAACTTCTTTGCCAATTGGCACCCTGACACTTGCCACATTTAGCTTTCACAAGTTCTTGAGAATTTGCACCCTCAAAACCTGACACATCAGCTAGCCACATCAGATATCAAAATAGGTGATTCTATAATTATGATTCAACATTTAATTATTTTATTGATTCAATCAGTTCTTTTAAAATTGGTTCCATTTTTATTCTCCTGAACCGAATATCTATTCTTCTTTAATCCTTCCATCTGCCTCTCTCCACTTTTGCTTATTCCAAAACCTTCGCACCTCATTCCAAAACCTTGGGACCTTCTCTTAGGTCTCTTCCTCAACTGAACCCAGCCACTGAAAAATATTTTGATCATCCATAAAATTCCTTTCAGGTAATTTTTGGTTATACGTTGTTTGAAACTGCCTTTTGTACATGAATATGTTTTAAACCCAATGTTGGGATTTGTGTGTTATTGTATTTGTTTACTTGGGGTTTTGAATTCTTAATTTGGTTCAGATTGAGCAGTATTATAACAATAAAGAGTTGGAAACTGAACTTCTTTGCCCATAAAACCTTTTTAGTTGTAGGGTAAATATTATTTTTGAAGGAGTTGAGATTGAATATCAATGAAGGATCCATAAGATACTATGTTTTCAGGGTTCAATGATCATGATTACAACCATCAAAGGATAGTGAGCCTCAGAAAATCTATAACTATAACCAAAAGAAAACTCCTTGGGCAAGTGGCACCCCCACACTTAGCCACATCTAATTTCACAAAATTTTGACAAGTGGAACCCCCAAAACTTGACACATCAACTAGCCACATCAGATTTCAAAATGGGTGATCAAATAATTATGATTCCTCATTTAATTTAATTTATTGATTCAATCACTGCTTTGAAAATTGATTACGTTTCTCTTCTCTTGAACTAAGTGTCTCTTCTTCTTCTTCTTTAATTCTTCCGTCTTCTTCTCTCCGCATTTGTTTATTCCAAAACCTTCACTCCTTATTCCAAAACGTTAGAACCTTCTCGCAAGACTTTTCCTCAACCAAACCCTATCCATAGAATATTTGTTCATCACCCAGAAAAATCATTTTAGGTAATTTTGAGCTATATTGTGTTTGAAACTGCATTTTGTACATGAATCGGTTCGAAACCCAATCTTGGGATTTTTGTACTTTTCTTTTTTTATTTGGGTTTTTGAATTCTTGATTTGGTTTAGATTGAGGAGTATTATAGAAATAAAGGTTTGAGTATTATGTGGTTGATGAAACGTCAAATCTGTGTATTTGTTGAAGCATTTAACATCTCTTTTGTTATATTTTTATGGGTAGATTGCTAGGTTTAGGTAGGTTTACATCATAAGAGGTTTAGATTACCATTTTTGGTTTTTATCTAAATATTTATTTTGTAACCTATTTTGTGTCTAATGGAGTTTTGTCCCTGTGAGCGCCTAGATCTTGTTTTGTGAACTCAATTTTAGATTGCTCGTAAGCACTTTGGAGTAGGGTTAATGAAGGACAATTGCAAAATTGGTGGACGATTGAAGGCCACAAGTAAAAAAAGGGGTCGAAGTTAGAAAGGTTGGCATGGCCCGTGCCAGATGAGATAGGGCCCAAGATGGGTTGTGCAAACATGCACGGCCCATGCACTCAGAAGATAGAAATGAAGACCCTAGATGATCCAAGATTGTGATTGTAATTTTAATAAGCCCAGACCATTCCCCCGTGTAATCAGGCATAGAATATGCAGACTCGGTCATGCAAATTGGCACTACATGTGCCAGCGTGGCGCTAGTGTTTCCAAACTTAGGATTTTTAGGCTCATTTAACATTCACTATATAAAGTACCGTTAGTCTTTTAGGATTTAAGAAGCAAAAACAATTAGATAGTTTTAGTTAGCTGCTAGGAAGCGGGGGCTAGAAACTCTCTGTCTAGGATTTTCTATCTTCTCTCTTCATTTACTCTTAGGTCAATGAAATTTATTCCTATGATTTTCATTGATTTAATGCTCATAGAGTAGTTTTATTTCTTGGGATAGTATTTGTACTCATGATATAACTTGGATTTGTGAGATTCTTAGATTCCCCTTATTTTCTATGTTATGATTATTTTGTATGAATTGTGGATTATATTTTAGTATGATTTATGCCATGACATGTTTTATGATGCTCACATGAATTCAATGATTACATAATGTCATGATAGGGTTTGAATGTTAATTTGGGAGTGTTAGACTATTGCTATCGTAGTCTTGTGAGAACCGGGGATATGTGTGCATTAAATCTATCTCGTGAGTGTCGAGGTGATTCATTAGGCTTTAATCTAATTGGCTAGTACCATGAGGAATTTTATGTTAAGAGCAGTGGACCGGGGGTTGCTATATAGAAATTCCTAACGGGGGAAACCTTGGTTTACCCCAATAATTTAGCTTTCATAGTTTGCAACTACTAGGGTCTTGTCGACCTTAAATTCATTAAAAAGAAAATTATTATTTTCCTTCATTAAGCCTAGGGTCGTTGTCTATAGTGGAGAACCCACTAATATAATAGGCTTACAACCATATTTAACGGTTGCAACCTACGCAAGACTTAAGTCCTTTAAGTGGGGGACCATTAGCACTAAGAATGGGATTACAGGGATGAATGCGGAATCATAGGATAAAGGGAAACCCCTAGTTAAAGAGGAGGTGAGATGTTTTAATGGGAGATGAATCACTATGTGAAAGATTGTGGGAATTCCTGGCCATCTCCACAATATGTGAAATAAAATGAAGTTAGGTTTATAAGTTCTTATGTGAATAGAATCTAGGATCAAATCCATATGTCGGTCATGTTATGTAAATACCCCCACGACTAGTTAATCAATAGTTTATTTTGCTTTACTCATAAGCTTGCAGTTGTTAGTTATACGACCCCCCCTTGTTTGTTAGTACTAGTTACTTCTGAACCACGATTGGGGTGATGCCAGATTGTGGGTTGTGTTTAGATAACTTTTCGATACTAGTATCTCTGTGGACGACACCTGGCCTTACCACTGGCTATGCTATCATAGTTAGGAGGGAGTACAAGAACAACATTATTAATATCAAATTTAATTTATTCAGCATCATGTGGATTAGCTCCTTTAATTAAAATGATCTGGTGGCGTACGGGTCAAATTTTAGCGCCATTGTTGGAGATACTAGATTTTTCATTTTGTAGCTAGCATAATTAGTTTTTAGAGTAGCTAGCATCTTCTTCTTTTTTTTTTAGTAGAAGTTGGTTATGTGTAGAGCTTATTTTGTTAGTTTTTCTTTGATTATCCTAATTGCTAGTGTTGTTTGAGGACGTTTTTTTTTTGTAAAAACTCATATCATAAACTTATAAACTTTACACTGCTTACCAAATAACGCAGGTAGATTGGGAAGGAGAATATGAAAGGTAAATAAAGTATTTTCGTGGGATCCAATTGTTGAAGAGGTTGAGATTGTGAATCAAATGACGGAAGATAATAGGACGCTTAGGGAGTTGAGGCTCCTAATTTTGAGAATCATCCCCTATGTATCATCTTCTCGCCACTCTCACCGAACATCACTTGTGAGCTTAAGAGTGGCATGATCCAATGCCTACCAAAATTCCACTGTATAGCCAGCGAGAATATGAACAAAATCTTGTCGAAATTCCACCTTGTATCCACCAACATGAAGCCTCCAAGCTTCTCTGAAGAATACTACAACTTGAGATCATTCCCGTTCTCACTTCAAGATGTGCCGAAGGATTGGTTGTACTAGTTTTCGTCGGGGTACATCACATCGTGGATGGACATAAAGTGGACATTCCTCAAGAAGTTATTTCCTGCCCCAAGTTCTCCAAATTGATGAAGCGGTTTTCCAACATCTTTCAACTTCCCAACAAGACTCTCTACAAGTATTTGGAAAATTTCAAGAGGTTACTCACGAGTTGTCCCTATTATCCTTTCTAGGACGGGAACTTGGTTTATTAATTCTTTAAAGGAATCTGTGACGTTGATGTGAGGACCGCATGCAAGGGTCGATCACCAACAAGCCAAGGTGTGTGGAGTATGTAGTCTAGGCCACCCGACGAACATATGTCTTCACGTGGCAGATGAAGAAGAAGTTAATCCATTGAAGTTCCAAGGAGGTAATCATAAATTCCAAAGGGGGCAACAACAAGGGTTCTAAGGGAATCAAGGAGGAGACAACCAGAATCAAAACCCCGACGCCAATACCTTCAACTCTCGCTACTCTGACCACCCTAATTTTCGTTGGAGTCAGGACCCATAAGAGATAGGAAATATCTATAAGGGTTGAGAACAAGGGTACAACCAGGGAGGTGTTCTGCCACAACCCTACCCGAGGGGTGATGATATATCAAACAACCGTATGACATTTACAAGTCGGAGCGTGAAGAGTTGAGGGATGCTATTGCTCAAGTCACTAAGAGCAATGAGATCTTCACGGAAAAAACTAGGCGGGACATTGAAGAGCCAAGAACGAAGGCTTTTTAAAGCATCAAGAACATAGAGGTTCAAGTGGGGCAATTGGCCTCCTTGGTTAGCTAGCTAGAAGCAAGAGACTCTAATAAATTGCCTTCCCAACCTGAGATAAACTTGATAAATGTGAACGTAATTAATTTTCAAAATGGGAAGGAGGTAAAGAAAGCCGATAAGGGAAAAAGTGCCAGAGGATGATTGTGTGGTGGAAAAAACCAAGGCCACCCTTGAAGAGAAAGAGATAGTTGTTGAAGAGGAGTCCAAGAAAGGCCTCTCTACCACCAAAGAGAATAAAGTCACCCCTCCATCTCCATTTCCATTTCCGAAGGCTTTTAGGAGTCAATAAGAGGTGTCATCACACGACAAACAAATTTGTGAAATTCCAAAGAGGTATTAGATAAGTATCCCACATTTAGATGTGATTGATCAAATTACTCTCTTTGCTAAATATTTGGAAAATGTAACTAGGAAGAGGCCGAAACAGTTAGAATTTTTTTAAAAAAAATCACACTAGCCCACAAAAGTTTTCCCAAAAAGTGTAATTATCCCGACATGTTTTCAATTCCCATCCATTTAGGCGGTAAGGAAGTAATTGATGCCATGACAGACCTTAGAGCCTCAGTTAATGTCATTCCCTATAGCCTTTAAAAATCTCTTGATCTAAGGGAATTTAGGGATACTACGGTGATTGTCCACTTGGCCGATCATTCCGAAGCTAGCTCTAGGGGATTATTTAAGGATTTTATAGGTTAGAGTTGGAAAGTTAGTGGTTCGGTGGGCTTCTGCGTCCTCAACATGTCACACGATGGAAGTGCATCCCCAATCTTGTTTGGGAGGCCATTTCTGAAAATGTTGAGGACCAAGATAGATGCCCACCTAGGAATAATGACCATAGAGGATGACATAGATAAGGTCAGTTTCAAAAAAAATTAAAATCTACTCATGCATCACCTAATTCTTCTTTCGCATGCCATGGTGACTTTAGTGACTTGCATGATTTTATTGGTGTCATGCTTATGATGAATTTCTCTTCAGTGTTCTTGAGCACTAACATGCAGAGGTTTATGGAGGATGGGAAGGAGTTGATACTTCTTAGACCTCATCTAAAATGCAAGGAGAAAGCGAAGGCATTAACATTTGTGAGAATCGAACATGAACTCGCCAACGGGGAATGGGCTTAAGGGTAAGGATGAATCTTTGTGGAGGCCTCTCCAAAAACATGTCATCATGGATGGATCGCTGGTGGCGACTTCAGAGACCCAGCGGTAAGGATTTACTGAGTGAACTTTGAAAGTAGGAATAAGTCGTGATGACGACAACAAAAAAAATACATTGGTTTTTATTTGCTTGATTGTGTTTAGTTGTGTGTTATTTGTTTGCAATTTTTTTAGGAGAAGCTTCGTTGAAAATTGTGATTGAGAGTTGATTTAAATCGAGTCTTACGATTTTGGTTAGAAGTAATTAGGAATTGGGCATAAAAGTAGTAAAATGGGCCGAAAGGCCCAGGGTGTTCCAGGGGATCGGGTCGTGGCAAGTTGCACGGCCCGTGTAAGAAGAACTGTACACGATGCCTTCAAGTTACATGGCCCATGCTCGATAAGTAGAACTACAGCTTTTTGGTGATAATCAAATTTTGCCAAATTCAGTAGTTGTGCCACGTGGGATCTAGAGTTTTCTTCTTTCTTGAATCGGGTAATGTTAGTTGGCACTACACCAAGCCATAAAATCTCCTATAAACATGAATTGAATAAGGTTTAACTCCCACAATTCCCCCTTCTTCATATACCGTTACTACCTTCTTATTTCTCTCTTTATTCCAGACATCACATTTGGAGAACATAATTAATCCTCTGAATAAAATCCAACCATATCTTCTCCCATCAATATAGATCACTTATCACACTTCCATAACTCCAAAACACTCAAGAGAGAGCATTCTTTTGCTTTTCTTGTGTGTTCTTCTCCTAAGCTGCAATTTTGGGTTATGCTTTGAACTTTATGTTTACTTTTTTTCATTGGCATAATCGTGGAATGTTGAGTGAATTTGAAATTTGAAAAATATTTGGGTGTTTATTTGTGTATGGGGGTCATGTGTATGCTTGTATGTTGGACCAAGTGTGGGGGAAGAGTATTAACCCTTAGTTATGATTATGTGATGTGCTAAATGTCGGATGTTTAGAGAAACACGATTCTTGCTAAGTGATGAATATCTTCATGCTTTAATTTTATATTTTTTCATAACCATATTCTTTTTTTTTATGGAATGGGTCCTAAGAGGAGCCGAGTGGAGAAAAAAACCCTTCCCATGTTGATAAGGGGAAGAGTTTGGCCCAAATTTGGAGGCAATGGCCTAGCCAACCTGTTGTGTCAACTCCCTGAAATGATGAGTTCATGGGTTTCAAAAGGATTTTTGGGTGTGCGACATGAAAATGGAAGAACTTCGATAGGCCAAAGACGGTGGTTTTAGAGAAAAATTTTGCATGCAAAGAAACTTTGGAAGCACTCGGCCTACTCCAACCCGTGACTTGTTAAGTCGAATAGGACTAGAGGTATTCCTAGATGTGCACTCAAAGAATTATATACTATGGACATTGGAGTTTCTAGCCACTATTTAACAAAAATTGGAGGAGGACAATCTCATTCCACCTTGATGACAAGGATTACACGATGACCTATTGGGAAGTTGCAAGGGAACTTGGATGGAAATTTGGGAAGGAGATTCTGAGGACGCATAGGTGAGGTTTACCGCTCTCACTGGAAAGATTTTAGAGACAAATGACTGGAATGGATAGGAACTATGAGGGGAGGACTACCGTAATAGTCCACCCATATTTACAGTATGTCCAATGCCTCATATCCAGTTTCAGTTTGAATCACATTTTTAGGAGTGGTTTGTGTTTGAGAGTACTATAATCATGAGCTCCTATCATAAAACCAATTGGTACTATGTATGGGTAACCCATAATCTTATATATTGAGTTATATGTCTGTCAACCACCAATGTGAGACTCTAGTAGTGGTGTATAGAAGTTCTTTGCGTTGTTGCAGTCAAGAGGATTATGTTACTACTTTTGAATTTTGAGTAGTGGTTAAATTTAGATGCAGTTCAATGTTTTCATTGTTTCAATTCCCCCTTTAGTAGTCTTATGATTTCCCTAATTCTGATTTCTTTCTTCTTCTTTTTCCCTCAGACATAATCTTTAATGACAATTTTCTATTTTTCAGGTGGTTTTGGGCGGGCAAGCGGAGGTGGTGCTGAAGGGGGTGAGGCGGAGAATTTTCATATTCCGGCCGACGGAGACTCTGGTGGAGCTAGGTAGCGGCAGAGGTGGCTTTGGCTATGGTTATGGAGAAGAAGAGGAGAACCCTAAGGGTATATTTGTCATTAATTTTTCAACGGGTATCAGTTTTAGAAAATTACCCTTCCGTCCACGTCAGAAGTTTTTTAAGCTTACCAATTTTTAAAAAGTTACCCTTCAACCCCATCAAATTGAATAAAATTGATTTTATTGAATATTATTTTATTAAAATTAATTAATTAGCCCCCGCTAGAAAAAATTTCTGGTTCCGCTCCTGAATTAAGGTACTGGACTGAACTGAATCGAGTTTAACCAAATTACATCAAAATTTATCCAAAAAATTGGAATTAATTGGATAGGACCTTAATATATAAAATCACGGGTCACGTCTGCATAGTACATTTGGTTTTATGATATGAACTCTAATATGCTATAAGAGCTGAAAATTTTATATGTTACTATACGTTAAGGTGTTGGGCATAATTGTCAATGTTAGAGAATCAGGTTCTGCCAACATTTGCTAACATATAACATTTGCTAAAATATAAAATTTTCTGCTATCAGAGTCCAAGATTGTCTTGGTTGACCTAGTAGACACATATTTCAACTGTACTACTCGTAACCCTTTATGTTCACGTTTCCGCGATGAACAATGTTGATGCATGTTAGGAGATGTGCTAGGACTTCCACATTAATAAATATAAAATCATGAGTCAAGTATACATAGTAATAATATATATTTTATAATAGAAACCGATAACTCTAATAATTTCCCATACTTTTAATTATACTCTTCAGCTATTAAATTGAGATAGTCAATCCACCACTAACTATTTCGTAGTGTATTGAGTTATTTTAGGCAAGGAGCATGAGTTGCTGACTCGTTAGTAATGGTCTACAGATTAATAAGTGGAATTGCAAATTAAAATAAATTGAAAACAATAACCAGTAGACTTATTGCGTGGCTGCTAACTTGCTAGAGAACGGAGTCGAGTTGAATTGAATGACGATTGACGACCGCAATGACAATAACAAAACTGAGAACTGGGAAAGTTGGAGTTTCGTTTTTCCACAGCAGTATGAAAGCTTTAAGTGTTCAATAAAGTGGGTCCTGTCACATTTTAATTTCTTTTGATTTTTTTCTTAACTTATTGAACACTTGTTAAAATATGATTGGATCATTATCCCAACATATTTTTACCCCTAACAAATAAAATCTTCTGGTATAACCAAGACCCCGACGCTTAAATAGTGTAATCAATTGCGCCCATTTCTTGATTTGTTCAGTTGTTTGATCCATATTATGAATTTGGCCTTACGCCAACTTTTAAAGAAAAAATTGAATTCCAGTCAAGTCCAGAGATAAAGATGCGTTTGCCAAGCTATTTAGCTTATAAATTAGAGTGAAGTGCTAAAATAACTCCGACTTTACATTGAAAGTGCCAATATAACCCTGCAATTTTATAAAGTGCTAAAATGACCCTTGATTCCGCAGACTTTTTAGTCAACTATTTTATGACCGGATGTAGAAACAGTGAAATTGCTGATGCAGCAATCAGAAAATGAGCAAGAATGCTCTGAAACTGAAGACGGATGAAAGAGAAGTTTTGGGAAAAGATTTCTGGGTATTGATTGATTAGTTAATTTACAACTGAGTTTTAATCTACTATTTATATACAAAGGTCAAGCCAAGCTAACAGAAACAGTTCTAACTAATTCTTACTAACCACCTGCTAACTGAAAACTGAAAACTAACTCTAACCAATCTTCAAGTTGAGAAGCTGATTCTGGAATCTTCATGTGGTTTCCTGAATATTCCATCACCGGATTTTATTGAAAAGATCATTTTGCCCTTGTCAAAAAGCAAAAATCAATTTCTTCCTTTTTCTCCAGTTTCATATTTCATTTTCTGTCTTCTTTCCTCAAACCAGCAGCCAAAAATCGAAACTCAACAGAAATTGGTAATTTAGGGTTCATCTCTCATTCGATGCCCAAATTAGGGTCGTCTTTTATCTTTGCTCAATACTCAATAGCTTTTTGTTTCTAATTTGCAGCAGCCGTGAGGAACAAATTTCGGGCCAGAAGCGACGCCGTCGTCAATGACGGTAACCTAATCTCTATGAAGTTCTGAGCTCTGCTATTAAAAAAAAAGCCAAAAATCAATTGCTCCGCCCTCTTATGAAATCACGCGCCGTCAATGAATCTATTTAAGCCTAAAGCCAGGCTTATGAATCGGTTTAATTCAGCTTCCCGCTGTCAATTACCGCAAGGAAGCCTCACCTGATAATTCAGCTTCCCTATATGAGGGAGAGGAGATGGGATTCTTGAAAACCGGGCGTTCGAGCTTCTGGCCAGAGCAGACCGCGCAAGCTCTGGACCACTGGTTCTGTTAAGGGCTGGGATTGATTCTCCGAGATGGGGAGGCGGATGACGGGGTTAGGGCAGAGGAGATCGGGAGGCGGCGCTAGTGCATGGGTGGGGCTAGGGCGGAGGAGATTAGGAGGGGTGGCGGCACGGTGGAGTTCGACGGCGGAATGAATGCTTGCAAAGTTAAAGCCCTGTTGAATGCCCTTTATATGTTGAATTCTAGATGTTTGTGTTAATCTTTTGAATGCTTTATGTTTGGTTTCTATTTGGTTTCTGTTAATATGTGGAGCCGATTATTTTTTCGTTAATACAAAGCTTGCGTTAGGGAAATGTTTGTGAATATGGAGGAGGAGGAGGCGGCGGCGACAAACTCAGTAAAGAAGAATATAGGTTTATCATACGGTGTATTTTTGTCATTTCAATTAATGGCCATGCCTTAATGTATTTGGTCAATTCAAGAATTAGGGAGTTAACCTATATTGGCAAAACAATTACGAAAGTTAAGGTTAGATTGACACATATAATGATTAATTAGGATTAAATTGGCACTTTCTAAAATTGGAGGGTTATATTGGCGCTTTCAACCTAAATTCAGGTTATAAATGTATTTATCCCTATAAATTAAGCACATTTTAATTTTAAATATCATAAAAGATATTTATTTTAAGATCAGAGATTAGTTTTGGAGAAAAAACTTTCTCCATA
>JAULKK010159298.1:0-16546 GCA_032355705.1 Rubia peregrina | reverse complement strand
CTGTAGTTTCAATGATGAAATATGCCAGGGCCTGATCCTTGATGGTTGTTCTTGGGTGGAACTAGATATCATGTTCGTCGAGTTCGATTACCCAATTCATCATTTGCCTCGATGCCTCTGGTTTGAGAATAACCTGTCTAATTGGGTGACTTGTGAGGATGATGATTTTATGGCTTTAAAAATATGCTCGAAGGCATCTTTCAGCGTGGACTAGAGGCAATATTAGTTTTTCGAGTGTGGTGTATCGCATTTCTGGACCATGTAATTCCCTACTCACAAAGTAAATAGGGTGCTACATTTTCTCCATTTCTTTTGCCAAGACCGTACTTATTGCCAAGGCAGAGACCGAGATGTATAAGTACAAATCTTCCCCATCCCTGGATTCATGAGTTCAGGCAAGCTTAGCAAATATTCTTGTAAATATCTAAAAGCATGATCACACTTCTACGTCCATTCAAATTTTTTGGCCCTTCGAAACACCTCGAAGAATGTAAGGTGTTTTTCAGCACCTTTACAAGGGAACCGACTGAGTGGAGTTAGTAATCCCCTAAGCCTCTAGATATCCATGACAGTTCGAGAGAGCTTCATGCTTATTAAATACTCAACCTTCTCCAGGTTTACGTCGATCCCTCATTCCAAGATCATGAAACCTAAAAACTTTCCTGCCCCCACTCCGATCGCACACTTAGTTGGATTGAGCTTCAGGTTTGCTCTTTGGAGTCTTCAGAAGGTTTCTTCGAGTTTAGCAAAAATTAATCGTATTACCTACTTTTGACTACCATATCATCCACGTATATTTTCATATTTCTGCCCATCTGCTTTTTGAAGAGCTTGTCGACCAACCTTTGGTAGGTTGCCCCTTAATTTTTTTAAGCCGAATGACATCTTCTTATTAAAAAAAATGTCCCCATGTCTATGATGAACGACATTTTTTGCTTATCCTCCTTCTCCATAAGTATCTAATGATAGCCTTAATGGGCATCAAAGAAGGCTAGGACTTCAGATCTTTATATGGATTTAACCAGCATGTCTATGGAGAGCAGGGGGTAGCTGTCTTCTGGATAACTTTTGTTCAAATTAGTAAAGACTATGCACATCCACTAAGTTCTGTCATGCTTGGGAACCATAATGGGGTTTGCTAACCATTTTGGGTAGAACACCTCTTCGATAACCTCCACTTTCAGAAGTTTCTAGACTTCCTCCTTTATGGCCTTGGCTCTTTTAGGGGAAAACGACCCTCTCTTCTGCCTGACACATTTTGGGACGGATCGACATTCAGCCTATGAACCATAAATTGCTTGGGCACTCCTGTGAGGTCAGTTGTACCCCATGAAAATACATTTGCGTGGTTGTGAGGAGACCCTTAAGTTTTTCTCTCGTTAGAGGTGGTATCTTTTTTCCTACAACCACTGTTCCCAGCGATTGAAAAATTAATGGTTCAGTGTCCATGGGCCCGATCTCTCCATTAATTGAAGTCACTCTGTCCCCCCTTCTTTGCTTTTTTAGGGAAATTACCAAACAACTTCTAGCTGCGAACTAATCCCCCCTGATGACTGCTGCCTCTTCTTTGTGGAGGAATTTCATCGTTAAGTGGTAGGGGTACCATATGGATCGAGCCTGACACATCAAGGGCCTACCCAATATCACATTATAGGAGGAAATAGTATCGATCACAGTGCTACCTTGACTGGGAGGTTTATTACTCTCAAAGGGAGCACCGTCTTCCCAGTAAAGCTAGATAAGGGCGAGGTCGTTCTCCTCAAACTTTCATCCCTAGTCCCAGCTGATCGAAGAAATTTTCGAACATCACATCTACATCACTGCCATCATCCACAAACACCCTTTTAACATAGAAATCTTTGATTGTGGCGTGGATCACCGCAAGTATCTAGATATGCTTTTGATAAAGTTATGGCTTCTTCTGGTTTAAATATTTTCTGGATGGATTCTCCATGGGCCATATAACAAGATTGGGTTTTGATAATGGTGTTTGAGAACTGGTCACTTATCACCCCATTAATAAAATTGATTACCATGTTGGCCCCGTCACCTTGATTCCTGTCTACCCGATCCTCTTGGCCAGGTATGTCATTTTCTCTCGGTTGATTTTCAACCTAATCCCCATTATTTCCTTGTTGGTCACGATCGCCTCTATCGGATCCCTTTTGGTAGGGTTTCAAGTTGCGGTGACCTCCTTTCCTTTTCTAGAACCCTTTTCCCTTTGAACCTTCAACACAGTCTGGGAGTAAACCTTCTTTTGCGCAACTGTTGATTTCCTTTTTTAGATGGATGCACTTCTTCGTATAATGTCCACGCTCTTTATGGTGATCGTAGAACTTAGGAAAATCCCTTTTTCCTGGGAAATATTTTCCTGAAATGGGAGCCCGAAATAACCCTTTATGGATGGAGTGTGTTTCCTTTTGTGACTTACATATGGGGATGTATCATTCGAAACCCCTATTCGAGGCCTCCAGCCTCTTTGACTTTGACTCCAAGACCTTTGAGCTCTTCTCATCCTGCTATCTCCCTTTCTTTTTCGCTACGTAGCCTCCTCAATTTTTGAGTACTGCTTCACTATTTCTTGCAGCTGCTGCAAGGTTTCTGGTGTCTTTGAGACCAGATTTTTGCTACGTACTGCTTCATGTATCCAGGATCACTCCATCCTCGGTATGATTGATCACATCGAGGATCTCATTTACATTTCGGTGGTAGAATGTATTTTTGACTCACCTAACCGCTGCTTACTTTGGTAAAGCTCAATCAAGGGTTTTGTAAACCTTTTATTCTAGAAGAATTGGTCCAGTCCTTGTAATAATGCAGCGAACTCTTGCCCAATTTTTTGAACCACTCTTGAGCTTTCCCTCGAAGGTAGCTCCCTAACATCTTGCACGTTAATTTCTCATTGAAGTCCCTCGAGTTCATCAGATTGAGGAAGGTCTCCATGAATTCATGGGGTTCCATGTGTCCGCTGTATGTGGGGATCCCCTCATGTGGTTTATATCTCTAGGCCATCGAATCGCCATGATTATTGAACTTAATGAGAGGTTGTGACTTGGCCCGATGGACCAATAAGCCTATCAAACTCCCTCAAAAGAGCGTCAATCGAATCGCCTCCTATTCGAAAAATATCTGTAATGGCTTGATAGAAGAGAAACATCTATGCTGGGTATCTGGTATTTGAGGTTCGAAGCCATATATCCGGGTCACGGTCCCCCAATGGTAGAACTGTGGTACCGCTGGTGCCCTTGGTCATAAGGGTCATATCGAGGGACCTCAGGCTGAGGCCATGTATTCATTTAATTTTCGTAACTGTGGTAGCTTCCTACTGGCTAGGCCACCTCACCTGATTTGGCATGTGAGGATTTAAGGCAGGTGTCGAATATGCCAATGTATGATCCAGCCTGGGTAACATTGGTTGAGATCGATCCGGGGCACCCATTTCCATATTAGCTGGGTAAGGTGCTCTCAGTGTGACCTTGAGTTGGAACCTTGGTTGAACTGTTAGGGGCTTCATTCTCTGGTAGAGCATCAGGAGTTTCACCTGGTAACCAGCTGATCGAAGGGTTTGATCCAGATGTGCCAGATCTTGCTAGGAAAGAAGGGGAGCACTATTCGCACCTTGAGTGGTTCGAGCTGCACCTGTTTCCACTCCCTCCTGCAAATTTACCAAAACCTCCGTAAATTGTGGCTCATCTCCTCGTTGCTGATATGCTTGGCTTTGCGAGGAAGGGATTCCAAAGCCTCCTGCCCAAGGCTCAACGCTAACCTCCATTCACATGGAGCCTCAATCTGTGACCCCTCAGAGTTTTCTATCACTGGGATCTGTTCTGCGACTGTCACTGGGAGTATGTTCCCTAGAATTGAAGAACTGGGGGGTCAGAGTGCATTTTCTTACTCCCCCTGCTTTCTTCTCCAGTAAGGAGATTAAACTTCTTCGTCAGCGTCTGAGGCTCTACTTCTGATTCGTTCTCTTCTAAGCAATGTGCTTGTTGTAGAAGCGAACATGAACAACAAAATTTGTATATCTGACTAATGGTCCTATCAGGGGTACAAACTTGATGTGCCCAAAACCATCATCGTTGTATCCACGACTTGTTTGGTCAGAACCTATAAGACAAAGCCCTCGGAGTGGTTCGGGGGGAAAAGTCTCTGATGCTTATGTCAGAAAGAGTGTTTATCAAAATAGGAATGAATAGTTGGTATACAATGTTACCTTTCTCCTTTATATTGGATGGAAGATGGGGAAACTCTTTTGTGCACTTGTGCTGCAAGTATCAACTCTTCCTTGGACCGGCCCAATGTTATTACCCAAAGGTTATTACATTGTGGTATAAGTAATAGAACTTGGGCCGGCTACTCTAGGCCATTAGGGCATGACGTAAATATGTATCATCACTGTCTGGCACAGACCGTGCAGTGGCTATGGGAACAAAGCATGCATAATTACACGACCCATTCTCCGGGCCTTGATTTTGGGAAACTGAGCTGGAACGAACTGTGTTATGTTACACGGTCCACCTTTTGGGACATGTCTTCTCAGCAATTAATCTGGTACGAACCAGGTATTACTACACGGTTCATTCACTGGACGTTCATTTTGGGGCAATGTTTGTGGCATGAACCGTGTAAGTTGGCACGGTCCGTGCCCGACGAACACTTCTGAATTGCCTTTGAATATTTGCTCCTTTCTCGCCTTCTTCTTCTCCTAGCTTTTTCTACCTTCTACCATTAAGTCCAATGGCATTCATTGATTGACTATCTATCTACTTCCATTCTTGCGAATTCCCTTCTTTGATGTAGATCTTCATTCTAATTAAGCTCGCAAAATGCATATAAACCATTCATTGAGAAAAAATCTCATTAGGTTACACATATCTTACAAAATAGAGAAGTTCATGTAAATAACCAAAAAAATTGATTTTGACCCTCTATCATGCAAAACACCTATTATCATGAATATCCACCAACAAAAACATCTAAAAAGTGGTGGTAAATGCTACTCCCTCCGTCCCAACAGTAATGACCTATTTCCTTTTCATGGTCTTCAATGATCATGTTTGACCATTAATATCTCTAGTTGCATATACCAATTTGGCATAAAATATTGATATTTAGAAAATATATGTTAAGATGAATTCAACACTATCTCACATGATAAATATACTAAATATCAATATATATAAATTTATATTTATGGGTCAAAGTTTATCAAATTTTACTTTGAAAAAGTAAATATGTCATTACTGGTGGGATGGAGGGAGTATAAGAAAACATGTATGTCCCATCTCATCAAACCCCTACACTTAAACCTTTACTCTTCCTCTAGTGGACAAGAACAAGTAATGATCTAAGGGTATATTTAAGCAATTTTGTTCCGAAGAACACCTAACATTTTATTTCAAGGATTATTCTAACCCAAAACACAAGAGTAACAAGAACCCTCATATCCCAAATTAAGACGTCCTAAACCAACCGATTCATGACAATAATAATGGTACTCCAAATAAAAACTAGAAGATATCTTACTCCACCCCAAAAGCTACCACAAAGGTATAAACAAGAGAAGCATGTAGAATTTTTTTTATTTTGCTTAGGAGCTCTCACGGGTTTTTATCCTAGCCTATCTTTTCATTCATGCCTCACACCTCAACTCTTTCCACTCCTCTAAATCCTATCATTTTTGTATAGGTTTCCCTTTCTGATTTTCAACCTATCCACCTCTCCCCAATTTTGCGTAAGGCGTCCTTTTGATTTTTCAACTTAGCAGGTTTTTTTACTGTCCTTTTTCATTTCAATTTTTTTGAATTTTTAAAAGGTATAAAATGCTCAAAAGAGAGGTTCAAATACATCAAAATAAAGAAACACACCAATCATTAAAACTTACCCAAAAAATCGCACCTAAAAACCAACGCAAGTTAAAAATAAAACAAAATAAAAAAACGACATAAGAGAATTCCATTATCAAAGTGAAATCAAATAAAGTGTTTTCTAAGCCCCTACTGCACATTTAGTATATCCAGTGTTTTTTATGCATGCAACGAAGCTCAAAATGTTAAAGGGAGACTCAGAAACACTGCCTATAAAAGAGAAGGCAATATATGAATATGGCGTTCTACCTTCTTTGCATTCATTCCAAAGTGTATATACACACACACACTAAATCATAAATTACGCTAATCAAATCTTCTATCTAAGGTAAAATGAAAACAACCAGAATACAACTATTGTACAGCCACATCCAGCTATTCTACAACACATACACGAAAAGAATGATAAGAATACACTAATATTTGTTGTCATCTGATGTCATTCTTTTGTTTAAGGCTTTAAGCGCAATTGATTTGATTTGATTCTGCAGTCTAGTTGTTAGTTTTATGGGTATCGACTATTAGTGTTGTTGGTTTTTCGAATGCCTCTTTTTGTGATACGTGATGTTAGTAAATTAAAATTATAGGTTTAAAATAGTCATTTTTTAAATTAAAAGAACTTTTATTTTTAAATTTATCAATCACTTCAACTGTTCACTAAAAAATAACTTATAAGCTATTTACCAAACACTAAAAGTGTTTTGCTTTTCAGCTGCTTCTCACAGATAAGCAAAAACCAACTTTTCTTATAAACTCAGCCCTGCCAAACAAAGTCATAGTAGGGCCGTCAAACGGGTGATTTGGATCAACCCATTATCCAAATCCAATTAATTTATTATCCAATAGATCATTATTCAATTAACCAAATTATTAATGTGTCTCACTGAGTTGGATCACAATGGGTTGGGTTATTAAATTGATAACCCATGGGTAACCTGTAGGATAGCTCATATGATCTAATGAGTTAAATATTGATCTAATAATTTGGAGAAGGTCTTAGGAAATGCGGCATTTTCATAAGTTTATGGACAGTCCACTGTGGTTTTTACCTTGAATGTTGTAATTTTTATAAAATTTAAATATTTTATTTTAAAAGTTAAAACAATATTTGAATGTGAAAATATAAAAAATTATATAATATAAAAAATTATTTTTAAAATTTCCAAATTTAATATGTAATTTAACAAATGTAGTGTATAATGTTAAAAATAAATGGCATGCACATAAACTTATAGACAGACCGCCTATCAGGAGACCTACTCAATAACTTATTATCCAATAAATTATTATCAAATAAGTCATTATGCAATTACCACAATAAGTTATCATTCAACCATTTCTCTCTCTATTTTCTCCCTCTACCTTGAGTTAGTCGATACGGGTTTCAATCTCAAGTTAGTCGATACGGGTTTCAATCTCGAGTTATTAGGGGCAGGTTTTGAGTTAGGGTTAGTCATATTTAGAAATTTTAATCAAGTTATCGGGCCATGTTCCAGGCTCGAGTTGTCGAATCAGACTGAGATTTAAACAACTCTTAGTTTCAGCTCGACTCATTTAAAATGTCTCGAGTTTGAGCTTGGCTCGAATTCGATCGAACATCTTAAATGTTGGTTCGAGGTCGGGTTCGAGTGAAACTATTTTTGATCGAGTTTGTGTTCGAATTTGATTGAAACTATAAAATCTTGACTCGAGCTCGTGTTTGAGCCCAAACTCGATCCATGATTAAATATATCTTCAATTTTTCAATTTTCTACATACATAATAATATATTATTTCTAATAAAAATATAACATATATATATATATATATATTAAGTTGGTTTGATAATCTCTACAAAGTTAATGAATAGCATTAGTTGAGTTCAATTTCGAATACTATTCAATCTTGGCTCGAGTTCGATCTAATCGAATTTGAGCTCGGATGATTAAAATATCTTGAGCTAGAGTCAAATTGAACAACTCTTAATTTGAGTTCAACTAGTTTAACACATCTTAATCTCGAGCTTGGCTCGATTTCGATCAGACTTGTAAAATTTTGGGTCGAACTCGAGGTCGAATGAAATTAATTTAATTCGATCTCGAATAGATTAGGGATGTAAATGAGTTGAATTAAAACTCTAATAGCCCTTAATGCGAGCTCGGATCGTTTCAAGTTCAAGCTCGACTCGAATTTGACTGAGTCAGTAACATTTTGGCTCGAACTCAAATTTGAATGAAATTAATTTTTCTCGAGCACTAACTTGAACCATGATTAAATGTATTTTTCTTTTTTACATACATTAAAAATATATTAAATATATATTATGTTAGCTCGACGAACATTACAAACAATATTAGTGAGCTCGAGCTCGAACGCGAATACTATACGAGCTTGCCTCAAGCTCGTTTTAATCAAATTCGAATTGAGATTAAACAGAGTCGTTCGCGAGTTTTTGGCGAACAAGTAGGTTCCTTTATTTACACCCCTACTTATGATTTATATCTCTGTTTGTTTACAATCCAATTAAATGACTTTTATTCTTTTTTAAATTTAAACCACCAGATAGTGGGAGGATTATATAGGCTTCCTCAAACCTTTGAATAATCATCCATCTTTATGAAAGGCTCAATTGATAAGATAACTTCTAGGACTAAATAGCTCGTAAGAGCTCTATGGAGCAAAACAATTGCTCCCAAAAGAATGAATAATTTTAAGATACAATCGACATCAATACAAACTTGCTGGAAGTGTTACTATATTAGAGCCAATAATTTACTTTTAATTTTCACGTGAGACCACATTATCAAACATGAAGTACCCGATATATTATATATATATACACATATACATACGGGGCGTATTTGTCTAAAAGTTCGTCTCTTAAAACACGGTCTTTCAGGTTAAATTAATTAAAATTTGGGTCAAATTTGGGTTATAAACTATTTGGGTAAACTCACACGCATATTTGAGTTTTGGTTAGAAAAATTATATACTCTAAACATATAATGTTTCTAATCAAAACTCAAAATTTTTACTTGCAATTAGTGCAGAGTATAAACCCCTAACTTCTTATTATTCCAATTAAACCACATATTTCCATATGCTTATGAGAAAATGATCTTTCCCAAAACTTTGTCTTTTTCTAATTTGCTCCAGACCCCTAAAATGTTAAGACCAGCCCTCAATATTACAAACTAAGCCTAATGTAACACTATGAAAATGTTGCTTTAACTGCAAGAATACTAAATTGAACCTATTGCAACATTTTTACGAGTATTACCTTAGGTGATGTTGTCTTAAATCTTACGCAACACTTTTCAAAATTTAGGTAACATTTTTCAAGATTTAGATAGTATTTTTCAAAGGTTTAAGTAACACTTTATAAGCTATTGTAATATTTTAACAAGTGTTGTAAGAAAAGTGTTACAATAGCTCTAATTTGTAGTAGTGTCCGCTTTTATTGTCTAAAGTTTCCAATTTTTTCTAGTCGAAGGAAACGTTAAAGATGTGTTGTATGTAGCTTCTAGTTTCTTATTTCTGACGACTTTTTCGATGTCAGTAATCGACGGTGGTTAACCAGTCAATATGTGCACTTGTATTTCAACTTTTTCGTTAATCATTGGTGGAAAAAGGGTGATTAAAGACAGCGATCAAATGTGATTCCTTTGATTTTTTAAAGGAAGCGAATTTAATTGGGTTTCGAGTTCAGTTCCGAATTCGGAACTACCCTCACAAGACATCCTTTTATTTTAAAGGTGGTTTAAATCGATTAAAGACAGTTCCACCTTAAATAAAAATTGATTAAAGGCGGTTATATTGTAGAACCGCGCGCCTTTAATGGGTTATCTTTGTTGGGGCTACATAAATAAAAATCAAAGGAACCGAGGGTTTTCCCCACTTAGTTTTTATTCCAGATCTAACACCTCTTTCTCTCCATTTCTCAGCCTTCCGCCTCTCTTCTCCCTCACGCCTCCACCACCCTAAATGCCTCCACCATCTCCCACCACCCCCACGCTTCCATCACCCTTTCTCAGACTTCTGCCTCCCTCCGTCGCGCCGCTCGAGTCCCTTCACCGTGCCGCTCGGAGAAGTCCCTCTCACCGAGAGCTTGTTAAAAAAAAGTCAGATCCATATTAATGAGGCAACAAGATGCGTTTGGAATTCGTAGATCTATATTATGCGTAGAGGTGGAGAGAGATTCGAAATTTGCAGATCTATAATGAAGTGTATAAGTGGTGTTTACTGTCGGAAACCAATTGGCTTTTAGGAACTACGATTCAAGTTCTGAATTCGGAACTGAATTCGGATCTCAATTGATGTTGATGAACAAAGGTGGAGCCAGAGAAGGAACCTGAAATGTGCCTTCTCTGGTATGTTAAAATCGCCTTTAATCACCCCTTTGGCACTAGTGAATAAAACTTGAGTAAAGGTATACCATATCACAATCCCTTGAATAAATGGATTTTCCTTATATTCAACATATCCCATAACATTTCATAAATCCAAATCCTTAAGAATAGTGATTTTCCATAAATGCAATATTCTTCAATCATATGCATAAATAATATTGTAAACTCTCCAATCTTCTATAAATCAATATTCACGCAAAATTATACCATCAGTTAAAACCTTCTATCCTCCAGCTTTCCGAGTGTTCCAACATGGAAAGTTTTTGTTTTTTCAATTTAGTATACAAATGCCAATTTAATAATAAATGCACATCACATGACTTTACAATCTTCCTCTTTGGCATTTTGTGGACTCAACCATTTTGGAATAAAAATCACAAAGAAAAACTTCCAACTAATAACTCCAGAATTCCAATCATGTTGGAACATATAATAAGAACCAAATCTGAATTAATGAGAATACCAAAGAAAACTAGAAAACTAGAAATCTAGAAATATAAATTTAGATTACAAAACCACAAATCAATATCCAAAATATCCCCCCTGGGGAAATGAATATGTTAAAGGCAACAAAACACAGAAAATAAACAAGAGAATATGCTCCCCCTGAATCCAAACTCGGCCTATGTTGGAACATAACTATTTCAGATACTTCAATTATGTTCATTAGTAGCAATCTAAGCCTCCAGCTGAGTCTTTTCTGCTTCAATCATGGTATTTTTTGCCTCCAATCCAGCCATCTGAATAGCCAGGGCTCCCTACTTTGCATTCATGGCCGCAAGCTTGGTCTTCTTCTTATCACTACCAGAAGTAGAAGCATTTGGATTCCAGGGAAAATCATGAACTTGTCTCATACCAAAGGTCTTCTTGTTCAGCCATAGAGGCTTAGTTCCCACAATCTAATCTTTAGATTTTTCCTTCACTCTTTCACTCTCACAAAGGCAGAGATCAAACAAGGGTATACCAGTGCATGTTTGGCCTTGGGAGAAATGACTTACCTCACAATGCTCTGCTGTATGAAAAATCCCAAGTTAACTGGCTTCAGTGTTACAACAAAGTACAACAACTTTTCCATTTCCTTGGTGAGGGCAGTTATGTTGGTTGAGGGCATCTAGCAGTTTACTGTTATCTGATAGTGATCGAAGAAGCTGAAGGACAGGTAGGAAGCTTGAGAATATCTAGTAGCTGGCCACTGAGTCTTTAATCCACTAGAAATCTCAAACAAGAACTGGTCATCTGTGACCCCCAACTCCTCAGAAAATACTCCATCAAACTCTGGAGTCCTTAGCCCCAACAATCTATTAATCTTTGCAGCAGAGAAATTTATTACCTTGCCTCTCATAAACACCCTATCACACAAAGGGGAATCCTCCTCAAGATTTCCAGCCATCTGGTTTAAGTAAACCTCACAAACCAACTGCTTATTATAATCTAGTACAGTGTGACTGCTGTCTTCAACCTTAGATTTTCTAGGGAGTCTGAAAAACCACTCTCCCTGTATACCATTCTTTGTGACTTTACGCGGGCTGCATTATCAGTTTGTTCGATAAAAGTTACCGGTCCACGACCCATGTACTTTTGCACGAGCCTTGCAGCTTGGGCCATATGATATTGCATGGCCCGTGCTGACGTGCCTTCTAGGGTTTCCTTTTGTTTTGGGATTTTCTAAGGCCCATTTCCACATAATATATAAAGAGGCACTAGTATACTAGGGTTGAAGAATCTTATAATTATTGAAGTTCTAATTCTAAGAGTATGTAGAAAGAGAAAGAGACTAACTCTTCTCTTCTCATTTATTATTTCCTAGTTTATGCCCTTGCATTGAAATCAATGAGTGTATTGGGATCAAGTCCATGGAGTAGTGTAATTACTTGGGGATTTTATTTATATTCATGACTAGGTAATAATTTTGTGAGATTCCAGATCTTCCTATCTTTTATGTCTATGAATATTCATGTTTGATTTGAGTTTTATATTCTTGTATTATACATGTTATGTATATTTGATGATGCACCGTAGTTCATATGTGATATGTTATCATGCTAGGCTTGATTGCTACCTTTGGAGTGTCGGGTTAGGAATATAGTAGGTTCGTGAATACCGGCGATATGATTGTATGCATGTTTGATCGAGAGTACCATTCCAATTTTTATAGCCTAGCTTGGTTGGATCATCATGTAATAATATTCATGTTAGGTAAGGCATTACCCCTAATAGGGTGTGAGGTACCCTCGGTGTACCCCGATAGGAAAGAGCGTGATAGCTTGTAGCAATTAGGGTTGTCGTGCAGCGACCATCGTTGTTTCAATCCTAGAGTTATCATGAGACGTCCATTCCTTTGCCTATATAAGAATAGGGAAAATTATCCATAGCGGAGTGCCCGAGATGTATTTCCTTACTCTCATACCTAACAGTTGCAGTACCTGCAAGGCGACTGCGTAGGCACTTGATACTTTACGTGGGGAATTGTTAACATTGAGAGTATGATTCGCACTCTGCGGGGTCACTAATAGACCAGCCTTTTCACGGGAGATCAATTAACCCGTGGAGTGCTTCAGAAAGATAATAATTTATAATATTTCTCCCGTACTCACTACAAACTATCAAAGAGGTAGCTATAGGAAATTTTGGGGTCATCTACAGAGATGCTAGGATTCAAAAGCTAACTACGTAAAACTCACAATCAGGCATTACTCCTATTACGTGTCGTGAATAGCTAGTGCAGTAAACATGGTTTGGGGGAGGGGGGTTGTCTATATACTACTGAACATGCAAAACAAGAGAATAAACTATATTAAGCTAACACTTGGGGATATTTGCGTAACATGACTGGTATATGGTTTTGATCCTAGATTCTATCAAATTCAAGACATATAAACCTATCCCAATGTGTATGTCACGTATTGTGGTTGATAGTCAACACTTACCAATGTCTATCACAAAAAGGTGTCCACGTCTATTCTATCAACACCATCTCCATAATTAGGGAAAGTGCTTTGTACGGTCCAAACGATCTGTGATTATCTTCCCCATAATGAAATAAAACCCGGGCCACCACTATGAATGCCTTTCCCTAGGCCTACAGAGGCAAAGGAATAGGAATCTTATGATGACTATAGGGTTGAAATGACAATGGTCACTAAACTACAACCTTGGTTACAAAAAACCATTATGCTTATCTATCGGGGGTTTCTAACCCAGTCAAAATTAGGCATGCACTCGCGCGGATTCGGTGCTCATGACCTATGTACATACACTTACATAGACGAGACTCGCAATCCTGCTTATCCTAATTGGACACTCCTATGGGCAACATGACTAGCATGATTCATGTTACATACTACAATGGTGTATCAAAGAGTAAAACTAACATGCATCATTTCAAGAATGTAAAGAATAAGTCAAGCATAATATTCATACACATATAAGATTGGGTAATCTTAAATCTCACAAAATCTCTACCAAGTCATGAATACAAATTAGATCCCCAAGAAACTAAACTATTACCTAAGCATTGAACCCAATTTTACCATTGGATTCAAAGGGGAAAATTAGGAAGATTAAAAGAAGAGAGAAGGGTTATTCCCTTTCTCTCTCTACCTACTCTTAAAAAACTAGGAGAATAGAATTACAACTAATGCCTAAAACATAAACCCTAGTAGACATAGGCTCCTTTATATAGTAGGTAGGAAATGGTCCTTAAAGAGGCCCAAAAACCAAAAGAAACCCTAGCTGGAATGGTGGCACTGGCCTATGCAATAGTGCAATGGCCACCGACTGGAAGTGGTCTCTCAGTTTTTCAAGCGGCTCGGCTATGCACATCCTTGCGGGCTACCGGCTGGGAATGCATTTTAACCTTCAGAATGACGTGGCCAACCAAGCCAGCACACTAAGTGTTGAGTCACGGCCCAAGAAGACTTGTCCCAAGCTTCTTGTCTCAGAAGTCTTCTCTTTTGCTCGTCATAAGTTAGCTAGTAACTTAGCTTAGTTAGTTATCAGAGGTCCATGCCTGCGTGCCCTTATTTTGGTTTTACCTTCTTTTGTTCTTATACCAAGCACCTGTAATTACTTCTGTAAACCATATATGTGGAGTACTGAGCTACCCACATCCAGTTACCTTTTTGTAATATATTGAAAATGAGCATTTGCTCCTCATATGTCAGGCCTTATATTGCTTTCGTTACTTGTTATGAAGCCTTGCTCCCAATCTAAACTCGTGTGTGTATTTTCACTGCATACTCATCCAAGCCCTTCTAAAGGCTTGGTGTGCTGGGAGCAACCAAGCTGAGTGAGATGTGCACAGAAACCAGGTGATAGTCGTGACACTCTAGTATGACTAAGCCACACGGTTAACCTCCTGAGAGGGTGACCCATGACAATTGATATCAGAGCTTAAGAAATCCTTGAGAGAGTTCTCTTCAGTGAGGCACAATGGTCTGAGAGCCTAGCTGACCATGTGGATCAGATGGAATGGGATGTTGCCATTATCAGTAGAGACATCGAGGTGGCTAACACGAAGGTTACACATCAGGATGAGGAGATCGCTGAGCTGAGGAAAGCTTTGGCATCTTCGAGTATAACATTTTTTAGATGGGTTACCTTGGAGGAGACGTTCGTGTTCTCATGCAAGCTGTGGAAATCTTGTCCTAAGGTGGGGGTGGTGTATGTGCTGTGCACAGATGAGAAGTCCCTGAGCCTAAGAAATATGGTGGGGCATGTGATGCGCGAGATCTTGATAACTTCTTGTACAAGATGGAACAATACTTTAAGGTGAATGAAATGAATTTAGAAGCTGAGAAAGTCACTGTTGCCACAATGTACTTGGAGGGTTGCGCAATGGTGTGGTGATGCTCCTAGGACACGGAGATAAAAGCAGGTCGCTTAGCCATCAATACATGGGATGAATTGAAGCTCAATGTGAAGGAATAATTCATGTCCACAAATGTGTAGGAACAGGCTTTGTTGAGACTCGGGACCCTGACGCAAATCGATAATATAAGGGGATGTGTGTCTGGTTACCAGGCTTGCATGCTCGACTTGCTTGACCATTCAGAGGAGTACAAACTCCATGACTTCAACTAGGGATTGAACTTGTAGGCTAGACTTAAGCTAAGGAAAGCTATTTGCACTGACTATAACTCAGCGGTGGAGTTCATCGAAAGTCTTGAGGACTATAGGGTGGAGGATCGTAAAGAGTTGATAGGGAGATGAATGGTTCTACTGTTGCTAAGGTAGGCAATGGTGCGGGTGTGAGTTCTCCTAAGGTGGGGGAGTAACTTTAGACCCAGTCCGAGCAGCGAAGGTAGCTTTAGGCCCAATTGGGGTGTGAGAAGGAATGAGGAAAACTCCAGTGCAAGTGCTGCTAGTTCAGTCAGGTCCAAACCAAAGTGGGGAGGATAGCATAACAGGAAGATGCAACTTGTGTGAGGGACATGCAAAGGGAATCATGCCATTGTTATCTGTCTAATAGAGCAGAGGATCACTGCTATGTTGCTCGAGGACTTAAGAAAAATCAGGGAGGCACTGAGTGAGGTAGTTCAGGAGCATTCGGCTGAGGATTCTGGGCCCAAAGAGAAAGACACATGCTCTATGGGGGCATTAAATCTGCGATGTAATTCCATGGTGGGATCAAAAGTGCCAGGGCAGTTGAATCCGTTAACAGAGCTTGAGATCGACCGGGTGGTTGCTGCTGTGTGAGTAAAGAGAGTTGCGACTCAGTCAAGCAGTGTGGAGAAGCTCGCACCTCAACTTGACAAACCTGAGATTGTCCATGTGAAACCAATGCGATAGATGAATGGAGCATTGATGCATATGGACTTGCACAAAAATGGAAAACATATCCGGGCGATGGTCGATACGGGAGCTAGCCATGTGTATGTCTCTGAATCAGAGGCATCAATATTGGTGCTCACGTTGGAGAAAACTGTGGGCAAGATGAAGACCGTTAATAGTGAAGCTCAACAGGTACTAGGTGTTGCGAGGTGATGCTCTGTCAAGGTTGGCACCAATGAAGCCGCAATGGGTTTCAATGTCGTTAAAATGGATGACTTTGGTTTAGTCCTCAGCTTGGATTTTCTAAGAGATGCACAGATTTTTGTATACCTATATGGCAAGTGCCTTTAAGTCTTAGGCACCAATCCATGTACGGTCAAAGCGACTGCAAAGAGATCACTTGGAGATAAACTCTCAGCTTTGGTGCTTGTCATGTGCATAAAATAATATAAGGATCCCGGTGTGGAAATAGAAATGAAGGGTCTACATCAGCAATGGGGTTGCCTGATGGATCCGAGG